>VWZF01001848.1:1469183-1502581 GCA_013396755.1 Sclerurus mexicanus | reverse complement strand
AAAGAGTCTGGCACAATAAACACCTGAAGAAAAGTACAAAGATCAGTGTCTACAGAGCCATTGTACTGTCTACTCTTCTATATGGGTCTGAATCATGGGTCATTTACCGCCACCACCTGTGACTCCTCGAACGCTTCCATCAGCGCTGCCTCCGTACAATCCTAAACATCCCCTGGTCTGATTACAGGACAAATGTGTCTGTCCTTGAACAGGCAGAGATTACCAGTATTGAGGCCATGCTGCTGAAAATGCAGCTGCGCTGGACAGGGCACATCTCCAGGATGGAGGATCACTGTCTCTCTAAGACTGTGGTCTCTGGTGAACTCGCCACTGGCTGCTGCAAGAGAGGAGCCCCAAAGAGGAGATACAAGGACTCCCTGAAACAACACCTCAGCCTTGGCCATATTGACCACCATCAATGGTCTGCTCTGGCCTCCAATCGGGAGAAATAGAGACACACCATCCATAACACTGCTGCTTTCTTTGAGAACACACGCAGGATCAGTCTTGAGGAAAAAAGGCAACACAGGAAGAACCATGCCTCGCCAGTAGTGCCGATGGAGACTTTCCACTGTGCCTTTTGCAATCGGACTTGCCTATCTCACATTGGCCTTTTTAGCCACCAGCGTGCTTGTAGCAAGTGTGGGTAGAGCCCTTGCACATCTTCATTCACGAAGCCTAGCCATGATGGGACAGTTAGAGGGTAGTACTTTTACAGAAAGAACAACATTGTCCCTTACAGATGTTCTCTCAGAGATGGAGTGCCAGATGGTCACAGCCTGTCCATTTTCATAATTTGTAAGAAGACTGCATTGTATTTTCATTTAAATATGTGCTTTCCAAACTCTGGTAACATCAGTTATCTGTTACAGCCTGGCCTGCTTCACTAGTGTAAGTAAGTGTGGAAAAGAAAATTCCAGCCTTTACCCACTGAATTAGACAAGGAAAATGGGATTCTATCATGAGCCACCCCAGAGTAATTTTTTTAAATCCCACCCATGGAGTGATTATATGAACTGGTAGCAGTCAGTACCCGCAGAGTTAAGGCCCTTCTTAAGTCATGGTTCAAAATATTAAAATTAATGGATTCAGCATGGGGAAAGGAAAATCCAGAGTCAGGGAGGTTTGTGTCTTTGAAACATTTTTATTCTGAGCAGTTGGTTCACAATTGCAGCATCTCAAGGCCAAATTGCCTCGTTTGTTCCATTCATCTTGCATTATACAAAGTGAGCGTATGCCAGGCAGAGGGATTCACTGCTGGAGTACTCCCACAAGCCAGAGCAGTCTCTGGCCACTTCGGATGTTGTGGGAAGAGCTCTGCCATCTGTCCCTCACACCCGTGTCACCACGTCTTTTCCTGAACATTCATCCCCTGCAGTAAGGGAAAACAGAGCACACATTAGTATTTCCTCTGTGTTTTCCATCCAGAGAGATTCAACAGAAGAAGCAGAGGTATTAAGTTGGAGGAGTGTTTATCACAGCCAAAGAAGCCCCCATTTTTTGAAGCACGGTTGCGTGGAGCACTTGTTTGGCAGGACAATTCCTTAGCGTTAAGCCTGTCACTTCTGCAGGAAAAGTATGTGAAAAGCCACTCTACCATCAGCTGGATGTGCTGCCCAGCCATGCCACCTTAAATAACCATTTCTTTCTTCTGAATTTATTCATATAGGGTTACCCTTCTCCTAGCCATCCAGAAAGTTAGTACAATTATCATTTTCCTAATCCATCTCTTTTTCTACTCTCACCTTACTTCTTTCAATTTAAACTATGTTTCTTTACTCTTTCACATCAGAGAACAACTTCTCATCACTGTCTAGTACTATATTCCCTACTATTTCACTTATACTGATAGTCAACTTCCATCTTTTGCAATCACATAACTCCACATATTTCAATTTTCAAATGTGGTCTCAAAAGCAAAGCCATTTTACTGGTTTCCTTCAAATCCCTATTGAAATCTGCCTTTTGAAATTATGCCTGTGGAAATCTTAATAAAAGTTAGGCTGCCAGAGAGTTCATACTGTCAAAACCTTATACCTGTAACCAGTCTTATGCTGGTATTCATCTCTGTCATCTTCTTTTAAGGAGACCATAAATTTGTGGAACAGTCACCCCCTTTTGACCTTGCTCAACAGTATTACTCACATTGTTGGCAGTCTATGACTGTCTCCTAGGCACAATGCAGACATTACCTTGAAAAGGTATCAATAGTAAAAGTACTAGGCAGGGGTTTTGTATCTCACTTTTCCATTACAATTTGTTCAGGCATTCAAAAAATTCTCTTTTTTTGTCAATCACATGCTTAAATCTCCAGAGCAGTATTACTCATAACTCAGATTAGTTTTCAGAACAATAATAAACAAATGTTATAGATTAATTAATAAATTATTCAATAAATGGAGCTGTAATTTTCTCAGAGTTTTCTAATTGGAATGTTTACAGGTGCATGCAGAGACTGGCTTTTCCTCATTAAAGGATGAGTACAATTTGAATAAATTTGTGGGAATTTAAAAGATCATTCTATCAAAGTCTTTAAAAAGGGTGTCAGCCACTGATATAGTCAGTACATTTTAAAGTGTTTCCAGTAGAACTCTAACATCTTTAGAGAATGATTGGTTTTAATCAAATAATACTCTTCAAATCTTTTACATAAGAGATACCTGTACACCAGACACCATGAAATGACATCCAAGAAGGCAGCCTGTGCGGGTGAAGTGGTGCATTGAAACAATATGGATACAGACCTCACAGAAAGAAAAATCTCATCTTCAATGAAAATCTGGTAAATCTCTACTGTCTCTTCCTAAAATCCCTTTCCTAATATTCAGCTTTTCTCATCTCTTGGAAAAGGAATAAAATTACCAATCCATTCCCTGCCAGATTAGAAAACAGGCATCTGGGCCTGGCAAAACTTACAGTCTTTGTCAGCTCTCACACAGTCACATCTGAACAGGATGCTAAAAGGAAAGCTGTTCTGCATGTTCTCGGCTGATGACTATTCATTTCTAATGTCATATATATTCAATGTGGGACATTTAAACTGAAAGTAAAAGAGTAGAGTCACAAAACCAGCAAGGCTGGAAAATTGCCATCTCCATACCACTGTGGTGAGAACAAAAACAGATCTAAGACTTCTTTCTCTCATTTGCCTCAAGGCATTAACAAATGAATAGCAAGTGATGACCAGAGTTATACAGTGAAGTTGAATTCTTGTCTGTTGAGCTTTGTTTTACCTTCTACCTCACTCTTAACTGTTTGGAACCAGAAGACAAAAAGTAAATGATTCTTCTGTCTGCAAGTGATTGAACTGTGACATAATTTTTGGAAAGTCACATCATATCTATTTCCTGTCCTATCTGTTAGTTGTCAGGGTCTCTTTGATCACTGACTTCTAAGGGCAGAGCCTCTCCGTCACCATGTGTTTGCACACAGCCTAACAATGCAGGCTTCACTTTGGATCGGGGCCTCTAAGTACTACCATCATATAAATAGCCATTCTCAGAGAAACAGAAATCAAATACAAAAACCACGAGGAGATGAAAAGCACACGTGGTTTCCTGGTGACTCATTTTGCACAGTCCTGAGCAGATTGTTTTATTTGGCTCTCAAAGGCCAAGTCACACATGGTGCCCTCCACAGAAGAGTAAGGATGCCAACACAGAGGAATAACCTACAGCAGAACTCAGGGCATGTGTTTAGGGTCTGGGCTGCTTTTTCTCCTTTTTTCCTTCACTAAGTACTGCATCATTAAGCAAGTATTTCTCCCTGCTGGTTATAAATAGACACTAGTGCCTTATCATCTTCTTGCTCATTGGGAAAGAACGTGGATCAGCTAGAGAATGAGACACCCAGGAAAGCTGCTGAACAGCAACAACAATTTTTTGTTTAAAAACCCTCTCTCCTAGAGTCAAAGGCATGCATTCTTTGGGAATGAGTTTCTTGACCTGGTAAATGACACAATGTTTTATATACAAAAATATTAAGAGATGATTATGTCACTTGCAAAAATGTGCTGAAATGGGGCCTTTTCCTTTTTCAAGCCTTTAAAGGAACTTTCCAAGCTTACCAAAACTGTGTAGTCATGTTGCTGACAGGCAGCCAAGTTCACATGGGGACCAGTCCAAGGGCACCTTCAAAGCCATTGTACTGATGGACCTCACATATAAACTGCTAGGTCTTTTAGACATCATATTAACCAACATGGGATCTCAAAGCCCAAAGCATTATCATCATTCATTCTTGTATCACAAGGTGAATCTTGAAATAGTTATAAATCAGGACTCCACAAAACATGGAAATTATTAGAAAAAGAGAAAATATTACGACAAGCCACTGCATGAGGATCAACAAGGTATAAACCAAGGTCTTTACAGAAACACAGAACATGTTGAGTTGGAAGGGACCTAAAGGTTCATGGAGTCCAAACCCTAGCCATGCACAGAACCATCCCCAAGAGTCACACCGTGTGCTTAAGAGTATCATTCAAATGCTTCTTCAACTCTGTCAGGCTTGGTGCTGTGACCAATTCCCTGGGGAGCCTGTCCCAGTGCCCAACCACCCTCTCAGTGGAAAACCTTTTTCTAATATGCAAACTAAACCTTCCCTGACAAAACTTCAGGCCATTCCCTCGGANTTGTCAAGGTCTTTCTGCAGGGCCCTCCCTGCCTTCAAGGTAGGCTCCTCCCAGTTTTGTGACATCTGCAGACTTGCTTAGTATCCCTTCCAGTCCTGCACCCAAGTCTTTTATGAAGATGCTGAAGAGCACAGGGCCTGAGATGGAGCTCCGTGGAACTTCAGTGATGATAGGTCATCAGTCTGATGTTACCCCATTCACTATCACCCTCTGTGCTCAATCCATGAGTGACTTGCTCACCCACCACATGACATGTTTATCCAGCCGTGCTGGACAGTTTGTCCAGAAGGATCCTGTGAGAGACAGTATTGAAAGTTTAACTGAAATTCAAAAAGATCACATCAGCTGGCTTCCCTTGATCAGCTAGGTGGGTTACCTTGTCATAAAAGGGTTGTGTCCAATGACTGTGTTGTTTTTCAATACTTCCAAGAATAATCTTCTCCGTAACTTTAGCAGGCACTGAAGTGAGACTGACAGGCCTGTAGCTCCCAGCGTCCTCCCTCTTGCCCTTCTTGAAAATTGGGACAATTTGGCTTCCAGTCAGCTTGGACCTCTCCAGATTCCCAAGACTGCTCAGAAATCATCAAGAGAGGTTTTGCAGTGACATCAGGCAGCTCTTTGAGGATTTTGGGATGAATCCCAGCAGGCCCCATAGATTTGTAGGGATCCAGCTGGAGCAGCAGGTCCCACACAATTTCTGGGTCAACTGGGACTCACAGTCATGGTCCTCCAGCTCAGGGAACTGAGACCCCCTTGGTCTATTAACCATGTTGAAGACAAAGGCAAAGGAAGCATTAAACACCCCTGCCTTTTCTCTGTCCCTTTTTGTGAGATGACCATTCTCCATTTATTTAACGGTGAGCATTGGTGCCTAAAAAGGAGTTACAGTCTTAAATCCCTTTGTAGATTTTGGCCCTCTGTTTTATTCCCAGGTTTGTTCAGCTAACAAATCTTTCAATGGAGAGTTCATTTTTTCTAAGTTGTAAAATGTTTCTAGTATGTATATATCAAAAGTGCATCTTCACAGACTCAATGTCATGACAAGAAGGATGACAGAGTATCCCCAGGCAAAAAACATTTTGGCCAAATAATTGAATATTCGTTCTGCTTGTGTGGTAGGAAGTACTTAATGTTTCAGCATGTACTTTCAGCAAAGCAAGGCACTGGATTCTCTTGCCAGTTCAACTGCAGCCATAAGCAATAGATGGGGCAGGGATCTTCATTTTTGAGAAGGGGAGAGTAAGTTAATTTGAATATCGTCTCTTTGGAGACACATTCCTTTCATCCCTCTATACAGTGAGCACCTAACTCAAATTAATCCTGCTTAATTATGATTGCCCAGGTAAAAGTTCTAGTCATCAAATCCTTAGCATCCAAGATCTTAAGACCACAATAAAATCAAAATAAGAACAAGGAAAACCCAAACCATTGTATATAAAACAATGAGGTCAGGATTTGAACTTAAAGGGAGTAGAGATGAATAAAAATTAAAAATAATGATAATCCTCTTCAGCTTTGCAGTTTATTTCTGCAGAAGAATTTTTTTTAATCAGTAATTATTTTAAGTTTTAGGAATATCTTACCTAAAGCATGTATGGAGCCAAAATACAGTGCTCTTTTTAGTGTTATTTCTCAGCTTGTTTTGGCAAGGTAAATGCCAAAGTACTTGAAAGACTTGCATCCTCCAAGATTATAAATTTTGAGAGTACACAGGTCAGTCCCTGTCTTCAGAGGAGTTTGGCAGACACCTACTCACAAGACAAAGCTTTCCAGAAGGGAACTTGCTACAATAACTTATATTCTATGAATAGAGGATCCAGGACAAAATACTACTCACCATTGTCCAGGGTTCTGTAATACAGGCCATTAGTATTACTTCATCATTTCAGTGATACCTGAATCTGTGGCTATAACAATCCATCCCCTTCAGACAAAAAAAGTAATGTTGGAGATCTATTTTCTTCCACTAATGCCCAGAACTCTCTCTGGATCAAAACAGCAACTGCAAAAGACTGCTCTGGTTTCAAATTCAGTACAATTCTAGAGCAAAGGGCAGTGAAAAGCACCCTCAGTCACAGATAGCTACCCCACATATAAACAAGAAAAACAGCAACAAGAAATGTTCTTCTCCATATACCCTGAACCTGCATCTAGCAGATCTTCTGGTAGGAGCCATGGGACAGTGCAGTAGCCTCAGCATGAAGACTAGGAGCACCCATCAGCACTTCATTCCCACCTGTTGTTGTAATCAGAAATCACCTGGTCACTCTAGAAGGCACCCAGTCTTCTACAATGCTTTTCATATGCTGCTTTGTAGTAGTAGGTAAAACAATGGATCCACCTAAGAGTTCAGGGATGAAGCAGCTTAGTCAGTGTAGCAGCTAGCAGATCTTAGTTTTTAAGAAGCAGAATTCTCATCCTAATTTTACTAAGACCTATGTTAGAATGACAAAATATTTGTTTTGTTTTGTTGATTTTTTTTTAATACCGAAAGAGACATTTTCTAAAATAAACATAGCTGCAGGCAGGAATCTGGGCTAGGTATGGTAGAATTACACAAGCAGAGCTACTTACATCAAACTTAAAGAGCTGCTCCCAGAATGTATACACACCCATATGCTTGAAAGTGCTGGATATTGATCTCCATTTCAATATAAACCACAGCCTGGGTCTAATTTCCCTTTCTTCACATTTTAAAATTTCAAAACCAACTCAGCAAGTTCTCATCCTCCCCTGCACCTGGGGAGAAAAAAGCCAAAAAGGCAAGAGAAACAGCCAAAAGGAACAGGGGTGTTCCTGGGTTGCTAAATGACTTAGTTTCAATAGGGGGTAAAAAAGTTGACCTACTCCTAGAAGGTGTTGCCACTCCAGTTCCCACAGACTTTCATATGTTTAGAATGCTGAGCAAAGAATTAATACTCTGATGGTTCAAAATGCTGACATGAATATGCTGTCTAGTTCTTTGAGAGGATCTGCCAGAATACTCTTTTCATGTATCTGGATGTCTCCACATGCATCTGTTCTTGGCCACATAGTAGAGGGATCCTCTGATCAACCATGCCTTTTCTGTGTTCTTACACTTGGTCTTAATCTCATAAAATAAGCTTGGAAACAGTATTAGAAGAAAGACTCACACTGTTTCTTTGTTGTTTATTTAATTTCAGAATTTGCAATTTTTTAAAACATACACATAAATTAAACAAAAATTCTAGTCTTACCCATAAAATTCGTGTATTCTACAGCTCTCAGACTAGAGTTCAATGTAGGACACTCGCTTTTCAGATTTGGGAGCCTGTGTTTTGAAGGATAATGCAAAGTACTTCCAAATCTCATCTATCTGTTCCTCTAGCACATAATAAAGGAGCCTTTCCTGAGAGGACTCTCTACTGCCTTGTCTGCATAGTATCAACAATGCAATGAGTCTACAAGGACAGAAAAAATCATGGTGGCAGCACATTGATACTCTCTACAGCTGTGTGTCTGAGCTTTCACAAAGACTCTGTGTCCAAACATTCTCTGCAACGTGTTCAGAGGCTTTTCCACAGTCAGATGAGGCCAGAATTTTAGTTCCTTACAGTGGAAACACACAGCAATTCATGCTCAGAGTATGGTAGAAACAAGCCCAGCATGAAATATCTAGAGTTGGGTGCAGTCCCTTGTGTGTCTGCTCCATGGCTCTGAAACAGACATAAACCAGATGTAGTTTGAAACCTAAGCAATTACAAAAGGGCAGCAGTAAACTCAGACCAATATATCAGTTGGTTGCATTAATTAGCTTTAACTCAGCATAGTATTAATGTAGTCAAAGCTTGCTTTAGGTTAGACAGCTTAGCTGGCTTTCCCCTACTATATACCAGAACCCTTTTTAGAGTACTCAGTGTAAGGAGTCTTAATGTAAGTTTACCTGTAGTTTCCAAAGATTTTAATGCATCTCCACTTTATCAAAGGAGATTATGTCAAAGGTTGTCCATAATGTTGTGAAATGAATGTTTGGCTATTGCACTTGCTAGTGTCACAGGCAAAAACTGGGCAATTTTTACTTATTTAATTAATTACCAATTAACAGAAAATTTTGGTCACTGATCCGGGTATTAGAAAAAAAGAGAATATAAACAATTAAACACTTAAGTAAACATTTATTTCTCTCCTTCCTCAGGCTCACTTTAAGTCAAACATCTATTCGGCTTACTTCTTGGTCTCAATTTCCCTTATACTTGCTTCAGGACACAGAGTCCATCCCAATTCCTGTGGTGAAGCAGTGGGTGGCCCTGCAAGTTGAATTGTATGCATAACAGCTGCTGCCTGTTGCTCTGTGCTCGATCGCTTCTTTCTGCTCTGCTGTGCTCCTCACTAGTTTTGTTCAGCCACTCTGGTGTTTCGTACTGGTTTTCTAGGATCACCTCCTCCAAGTTCAAGAACAGACCATTGTGAAATTAAGGAAATCAAGCAAAGGTGACAGGAGGCCTGCATGGATGAACAAGGAGCTCCTGATCAATCTCCAACATAAAAAGGGTCTATAAAAGAAATCAAAGCAGGGAGATGTGACACAGAAAAAACACAAAGGCATTGCTCTGTTGTTCGGAGATGGAATTTGGAAAGCCAAAGTCCACGTGGATTTGATCCTGGTGGACAAGAAAAGGCTATCGAAAATGTGGGCCTACTGCTGAATAGGACAGCTGCCCTTTGGCAAAAGACACAGAAAAAGAAATGGTGTTCAAGGTCTCCTTCACTTTGGTCTTTGCTGGGAAAAACAGTCTGCAAGAATCCCAGGCTCTGAGATCAGTGGGAAAGTCTACTGCAATGGAGACTTACTCTTGGAGGAGGAGGATTAAGTCAGGAAACTTCTAAACAAATTGGACAAGCATAACTCCATGGCACCTAATAGGACACGCTCATGATGCTGATGGATCTGTTCAGGGTCACTGGAAGGGTACTTTTAACTTGTCTTTGAAAGATCTTGGTGATCTGGGAAGATTCATCAAGATTGGAAGAAAGGTCATTTCAATTCTATATCTCTCTATGTGACACAGTCCTCTATCGCTGTCTCTTCTCTTGCCTGTGTCTGAAAGAGCTTAATTCATCGATTTTATTTTAAAAAATATAACTAACTAACTAAATAAACAAATCTAAGAAGCTGATGGACTGGAGATCCAGTGATCAGACTCCAGTCGGGGCCTGAACTTCAATACAGTTGTGAATTGTTGGAAGACTAAGAGTGTTGCCTACTCTCTTAGTAGTAGTAGTATGTTGTGTAGTATGAACAACAAGTTTCCATTGTCTATAAAGAATTAGAGTATGAACTGTCTTTCCTTTCTCTAGAGTAAATCTGGTTTGAAAAGCCAGTAAATTACACAAGGCAGGCTGCAGCATCTCTCACACTTTAATCCCTTTTGTAAATCTTATCAAGTTTCCACCTTAACCACAGTGTGAAGAAAAGGAATAAGCATTTACTTGGAAATCTATGTAAACTTTTCAGTAAAAACAAGTTAATTGATCATGAAAAGAATATGTGGAATTAAAATAGTTAAGAACTGAAGGAAATTACATTTGTTTCACATAAAATGAAATGAGTAAACGGGGCAGGAAGACACTGCTTAACACTATAAGAATGCTATTATGACCAAATACCCACATTTAAAAGTTGTAAACACCATAGAGTGAGAGGAACTGCATATAATTGGAAGTGATAAAATGACATTGAGCAACGCACAATGTTGGCTTCATATCTGGAAAACAACCCTCTTCATTAGAGACAAATCTGCTATAAAGCAACAGACCTAACTCCACCTTAGTTTTCTGTAATTGTTCCAGTGTCAGGCTAGGGAGAGTTTTGGGTGATGTACCATACCCAGAGTACAGTACTGGCAAAAGGATAATCATATTCTTCTTGTCCCCGAGGACTAGGAATATCACCTGCTTAATGTCCATATAGTTGGCCCCTGTTTCCTGATACTGCACACATCTTTCCATATAATCCTATTCAGCAAGCTGTGTCTTAAAACCAGTCAGGTTTCTTGCCCCAGACTCATAATACTCTGCTAAAATTTTGCAGTACTGCCAGTTCTTTCAGTTTTAATTCAGGGTGATTCATAGTCATATTTTACTATTTTTTTTATTATTCCTGCACAACATGGTCTTTGAGCTCAGATAGTTTCTTCCCCTGCTTTCTTTTACTCAGCAATGTACTTAGGGAGTCCAACCCCATTCTTTCACTGACCTTCTCAGTCTCTGCCTTGCAAGACAGGACTCTAATCCCCTGGCCATTTCAATCATCCTCTCTGCACATGCTTTGTTTAAATACACCTTGTTGGAGAAACTGTACTAGGTGCCTGAGGTTAAATTCCCAGTCATGCTTCAGGCTATGCTAAAAACATCCTATCTGATAAATCTTAGGATGACGTGTGTCTTATTCAGGACTGGTCCTGTCTGTGTTTCACAGTCATCCTCTGACTGCCTAATACTCTCATCTACTGTAGCATACACTCCATCCTGATTTCCAACAAGTGAACTCCCAGTTTCCAATGGAAAATTTTGCCGTTTACTTCTAGGTGTGTAACTTCTGCACTTGGATGATTCTAACACAGGACAGGGATCTAAATCACCTAATACAGCAAAACAATGCAGATGCTATGATTCTTTCTGTCTTGAGAATAGTTAGCTCTTCCCCTTTTATGGAGAAAAAGAATGACCTAAAGAGAAATACAATGTATTGCATGTTTGCATGACCTCACCCTAGTCTTGTCTCTTTGGAAAGTACCCTACACTTGACATGCATTCCAAGAATACACTGCTTTGCAAAGGTTGTTTTATTCTCTCTTCCCAGGGCTTATTTTAAGCCACTAGTTCCTAAACGAGGGTCACAACCTTACTTTTATGCACAAGTTTGGCAGTATAATTGAAAGTGAGGTCATGACCCCAGAAGTGAGTCTTGATGGACAGATGTTCTGAGATTAAATACCCCTTCTGACCTCTTTTAAGACCGTTAAAGTCTCTAGCAATGTGAAGCACATCATGAATGCAATGGGAGAAGATGAACCTCCACTTGCCATCATTTGAACAGTTCTGATGAACTCGGTAGCTCTCAAGCAGAGCAGCAGTCATGTTGCTGGTCTCAAGATGTTACTCTCAAGTGTTTGTCCAATGTGCAATTAACAATACAATTTTCTTTGTGTCCTTACAGGGTATTTTTAAGCAAGTGCAATGAAAATAATATAGCAAAGCTCTTAGTAACATACTTAATGAATATTCCCAAGTTTATTCTAGGCCTCTCTACTTAAGCTGTGAAATTATTCTGACATGCTGACAAAGTTTTTCCAGGCTTCCATTGGGATCATATACATCATTCCTTTCAGATAAATTAAGCTTAGTTATTCCTGTAAGCTGAAATAGTTTGGTTTAATTACAGAACCATTGATGGCCAGATAGTGCTCTGGAAGGAATTCAAGGGCAAACGTAGCCATTTTCCATAGAAAAGGGTCAGAAGAAAAATAGATGCAGACTGAGATCTGCTGTCACAAACATTATTACATAAACAGTCTAGGACAAGCACATAATAGAGGAAACGCCTTATAAGAGTGACTGTGACTAATGATGAAAAGTGTGCCAGAGCACTCTGGTCCCACAGTTGTCTGGATAGACAGTCACCCTTCTTAGTTGTGTATCCAAGTCTCCTTTCCACAGCACGAGATTGCCTTTCTCTCACTTCAGAACATGGCTGGGAGGCAAGGGAACATATATCCAGATATGTATATCCAGAGTTGAGAAGCTCTCTAGAGTCAACCTGTTTAGACAATGAGGCTATGTCTATGCTAATGAATTAGAAAGTGCCCAGAACAGTCCTTGGCCCTGGAATGCAATTGTCTCTACACTTTCCAGTCAGAGGGCTCACAGGTACACTTTAGGTCTCTGCCAGCCAGCACCACCAAATAATTCCTGGGTATGGTCTGGGGTCTGAACATTCCCTGCATCTTTCTCAGTGGGGACTTTGCATGTAAGTTCTATGTTATGCTGTCTGAAATAGCTTACTAGAACAGACATAGACTATTCCTGCCAGTAAGCTGTTTCAAATTATGTATGTAGAGTGTTAAAGGTTCCATTACCTTCAGTGAAGTTATTCATGATGTAACCTGTTATTGTAGTTAAGATATTGGGATCTTCACTGCAGGACAGTGAAGAGGCTTTCTGAAATACTCCGAGCAAGAAGCAAGACTGTGAACACCTTTCAGTGGACCTGAAGGAGGCAGAAATATTCACTTTGTTGTTTTTGTTGTTGTGTATCTGCTCAACATCAATCCTGTCTACTCCAGAGCATGAAGACATAGCTGACAGTGGTGCTTGGGGAAGGATATGCCAGCCAAAAGCATAAATTCTTGCTGGTGGTGGTTCACCTGCTACAAATGATACCCTCAGTACAGCTTAGCCTTTCCCTATTCAGACTGGCAAAGGCAGTAACTATCATGTCCACTGGTCTCAGCCAGAAGTTTAGCAGCCTAATTCTTCAACAATGTATACCCTAAAAGAAAGTCTTCACCACTGTGACTGAAGGAGTCTTCACTTTATGTGTCAATAGTTCCTTTCATTCTATCATTTGTTTTATATCTTTCCTGAAGAACAGCTCATGCCCAATAGATACATCTTTCTGTCATGATAATACTACCTGCTTTTGCTATTTCTCCTTATGAACCAGTGACAGCTTTTCTTTCTTTTGATGCTATATTCTTCACTTTTAATTTAGGCCTATGTTTTGTATCAGTGGTCTTCCTGAATTTTAAGTAGTTTTGCCATAATTCCTAATTATTGCCACAAATTTGCCAAAGGAAACCAACATGCCTGCAAAGGAATAGTACTCACCCTCTCTAAATGATTGTGCAAGCATCCATGTTCAGGATTTAACAAAAATAAATCATCCTCTGCTCTGATACCATCAGTTCAGGGTCTCTGGCTCTGAGCCCAAGTGCTTTGCTGGTACTCAAACCCCAGAAGACAGCTAGCAGGACTGTGCATCAGCATCCAGGCAGTCTGTTGTATTTAAACTGCTCTAGACACCTGGCATACTTTTTTAGCACTTTCTCCACTGTGCTTTACCACCTATCTTCAGCTATAGAACAGTTCTTGAACATTCGGAGTCCATTCGTATTTGTATCTGGATTTGCTAAAGTCTGAATAACAACACTAGTGTGTGCTGTCCCCGGCTTTTCCAGTCAGAGTGACTTAAAAAACCCTTCTCAGATGACAAATTTTCACTAGAACTTTCATCTCTTAAAACAAAATGAACAAAAAAACTGCTACAATCAATATTCATACTCACTTGAGTATATAGGTCTGGTGACTAGAGCTCTACATGTAATCATATGGAGAACTCAGTGGGTGACAAAGACAGCACATACCTTTGAGAAGGCCTAAATCACTGTGCAGTGACTTATAGAGATTGGGTCATACGTGTCAATACCTCTCTCATCAGTGTGTTCTTCTGCTCCTGTTTGCTTATCCTCTAAAAGCATGCAGCCCAAATGACAGTTTTCCATTTCTTACATGACTATTGATGGTCTAATCTCTCCCCTGTTTGGGTACAGAATCCAGTACCAAAGAGCTGTCTCAGACTGCGATCTCTTCCATAACCATCAGCTTTTTCTGATGCTCTTCAGTTTAAAAACTCATTCAGAACAATTTTGTTTCAAGCGCTAGAAGTTTGGTGTCCTTAAACGTCTATACAAAGCTCATATGCTCGTATACATAGTCTGTATAACAGAAGAATGCCTCATTCCTATGATGCTGAGTCCCTGCTCATCTACCATCTTTTCCAATGGAGATTAAACCCTGTCTTTCAGCTTCCCTCTTTTGCCCTGTACAGAAAGTATTGTAAACTTTTCAGAGAGCACTGCCATGGAAATCTTGCTGGTTTTAAGATGCCTAGATTTAGCCTTCCAAATCTCTGTCCTGCCTCTTGTTTTGCCCTGGGTGCCTCTGTGGACTAGAACTCCAGAATCCTTCCTGGTGCATTTTACAAGCCAGACCAGACTCTTTGGGAGATCCATCACCCCTGCATGCCTCCCCAGCTTGCTCCCAGCTGCTGGTCACATCTGCTTCCCAAAGGCAGCGTGGGACCACAGCTCTGCTGTGGCTCTGCATGTGCACTCACTCCCCAGGTCTTTGGGATCCAAAGTTTTGCACAAGGGTCAAACATATTTGATATATTTTATTTTATATATATTGGAGACCAATAAATCTGCTTTGCAAGCAGGGAAAAGATTAGCAATGTTCTTATTTTCCCTAGCCAGCCTGGAGACCCCATGAGCTCTCCCCACTGCCCACAGAAATGCCTGCACCACTAGCAAGGAGCAGCCAACCCAATTAATCCCTTCCCTTTCAAAACGAACACAGACCCTTGAGCCATGCCAGATGCAGGACACTGGGCCCTGTAAGAGCTGGAGTATAGACAGGTCCAAGATGGCTTGCTTCCTTTTAATTACTTACAGTTACAAATTTGAGAGTATAAACTCTGCAAGGCTAAACAATATCTTCTCCCATGACTTATTAAAGTTGAATGGCACGCAGTCTTGTTCTTTTGCCATGCTGTTTCACAGAGCTCCGTCTCAGACCGGTTGGCGAAAACTCACTTTAAGATGAAAAGCTTTTGGAAAGAGAACAGCACATTCTGAGCACATAACAAGTACTCTGAGGCAAGAAAGGCTTTCTCTTATTTTTAAAGTTAAGCTCATTAGGGATTGGACTTGTGTTTTGTAAGTGATGTTGCAATGGCAACAAAGCTGGCTCCTTAATCGCACTAGGTGGAACAGACTCACCTTCTCACATCTCCCTCCTTCATGCTTCTCTCCCTGCCCAGATACTCTGTTTCTCTTACCTTCAAACCCATTGGAGAAATCTGCATGCTGTGCATCCTCTCTCACTCTGCCTAGGAGAGTTGTGTCGGACTGACTAGCTGATGACTGCAGGCCACTTTTAGTCTGTCTCACTGAGTGTATGGTTGTCTTCTGCTGATGCAGAGAAGCAAATAAAACATCCTCTAGAAGATATTTTTAGCTGTGTCCTGTATATCAGTTGTGCTTCTCATAATCTCTGCTCAACTACTCTCTAGTATTGCAGCATTCTGGTTCACAAAAAGCAAAACCATTAACAAAAATTCTGACCATCTTATCTCTCTACTGGATTTCCTTCTTTTGCTGCAGGAGGGTCAACAGTTCTTGTCCTTTTCTCCAGGGCCATTTAAAACTTCACCCGATTTTTTTCCTCTTGCATCACAAGTCACAACTTCAGTCTTTTCCCACTTCAAGTTAATCACTCCCCATGCCTAAACCCACCTTTTTAAATCCACAGTTCTCATATTCTTCAGACTTCTTCTCAAGTTTGCCATTTATATCAGACCCTAGGGAAGAACAAGATCATAACAACTTCACAAGGATGTGTAAAGCAGAATCAAATCATCTTTGCCCTCCTTTAGAGAAATAGATGCCATAGAGAAAGGAACCATTATGTGAAACATACAGTCATTCCTTGTTTTCCTGCTTCTCCGAAGAGATGCAGTTTTGAGAGCTTGTGTACTCCAGAGTTTCTGTATAGATCCTCAACATGAACATCAGAGGCTTTTCCTCAGCAGTAGTATTTTCTGTGAACTATTTTGCCTTGTTCTGCTGTTTCTATGCAGAATGACAAAGGTAACACTGTTATGGTATGCATCTTTGTACCTACTCATTTTCTACTTCTATATTTTTCACTGAACAGAGTGTCCCATCCCTCCCCCCTTTTAAATGGTAAATAAAAAAGACAGAATAATTTTACAATCTTGTCATCTTCCTCTCAGAGGACTAGCTTTCATTTTGCAAAAACTTAAGTAGTTTTGGTGATTAAACTCACAAAGTGACTGAAGAGACAATTATTTTTCAAGACCCCAGGGTCTGAGGTGTAGCTTTTCAAAACTTTTCCTCAGCTGAATCATCACAACTTTTACAAGGCTGTGAAAAATAATAACAAAATAAATTATTAGGTAAAAATACTAACTGTGGTTTTAAGAGGACATTAACTTTGGGCTCAGAAGGGACATTGACTGTGACATCATAAGAAAAAGATACTTAAAAATTGTGTTCCAGGAAGAAAAAAGTGAGAAGTCATGGCTTGAACTGATGGTGAAAGTTGCTTTGCTGGAGCAATTTGCTTTTGTCCATGCTACTGTTAATTATGTGTGTGTATATATATGTCTATATAAATGTTCCCATGAGAAAAAAAATCAGTTTTTGTAATGACAGAGTGGTAGTATCATATTCCATTTTGGATTAAAATATTTCACATTATCCAGATCAAAGTAAAAATTTCAATAACAACTGACAAATTATTTCCTTCAGTTGTGCAGAGAAGAATGAAAAGAAAAACAAAAATGAGAAGGAAAAAAAGCCACAGGGACAATTAAAAGTAGAAGAGGAACAAGAGGCAGCCAAAACAGAGCACAGATTTTATCAGATGGGCATACAGAGAAGCTGGCTGGCATGACAGTGTCTTAGGAGCTGGAGAACAAAACTGATGCTGTGAACACTGCTTTCCTTTGATGCAGTGACTAGCATCATACTTAAGAGAAAAGGCACTGTGTACAAGTGTCACACCACTTTATGAGCACTTGACACACAGCATTAATCATTTTCCCTCACTAGAAGCAGCTTGCCAAGTATTGTTTTCTATTCTGGGAGTGAATTCAATGAGCACTTCTCCTACCTAATAGAGACTGAAAGCTGGCCTTGGGTTTCACTTTGAAGGCATTTTGCTGGAGCTTTCCTGTCATAATGCATTCATTTCTATAGGATTCAAAATCTTTAGGTCTTTAAGAGCTACCTAGGGACACAGGTATCTGGGGGTCACTCCATGCAGTTCAGCGTCCTGCCTCCAACTGGCTTCATTTGCCATCAATTTGGGAAAAGATGGAAACCACCCAGACAACTGCATAAAGCTCTCATAGTGGGAAATGCCTTTCTGGTTCCTGCAGAGACCAGCATGTGCTCTGAAGCGTGAGATTTGATTACCTTACTCCAGATCATAAAACTTCTAATGGTACTATAAAGTCTTCAGGCTGTTAGGCATTTTCTTGAAATACAGCTACCATGTCTAGCTTGATGACCCCCTATAGAAAAGGCCATGTGCCTGGTATTTCCTTGTACTAATCACCAACCATTAATATCATCACATGAGCTCTGTACACAACCAAGTGTCCATTTTCAAGAAGCAAAGGGCCACCCGTTCTTAGATTCCACCATAAAATAAAAGGTCAGTCTCAAATTCAGGGCTAATAAGCTTACAAGAAAGGTCTATTCCTCCACTTCCTGCAAGCAGCTGCACACACACACATACAAACACCATTGTGAGAGCCCAGACCTTCTCTGCAGCACGGACAGCCTCAGAGGAAGTGTGCACCTGCCAGGTGTGCAAAGTGGGTCACCAACTTGACCATTAGCATTTTGCCCAGAGCTTATTCTTAGCCTGGTGGTGCACCTGCTGTTTGGCCCAGGGGCTTGGGTAAAAAAAAGTCCTGTGAAGTAACCATGGTTTGGAGAATCTCACGTCTGAGCTATTCTGGGAAGAAAGGAAAAAAAAGAAGCAAGGAATTCAGAAGGAAGGAAGGAATTAGGAAGGAAGGAAGGAATTTGGAAGGAAGGAAGGAAGGAAGGAAGGAAGGAAGGAAGGAAGGAAGGATCTCCTGCAAATCATTCAGCTGTGAAGAGTTCTTACCTCTCCCTAGAAGAGACAAAATACTCTTCTTTAGAGCTGCTGATACCCAGAGGTTTGCTGGAATAAGTGCCCTGTATCTCACCTGGACAGATATACCTGATAGCGTCACTGGCAAAATCCTTGCTGCTTTAAAACAAAACCAGGGTTTCATTCCCTGGCTTTGCAAAAGCTTCAGGTTCTGCAGTTTGTCTGAAATAAGACCAGTGATTCTCAGAAAGCTTCACTCTAGGCTTACCCTTTAGGCATTTTTTTACCATTATCTTAGTGGGGTTTACAGGAAGTATAGTCAGATTGATTATACCAAACTCTCTTGGGGCAACTCATATGGTGGCCTTACAAGCAGACTCCTTTCTACCTCCATGCAACTCTTTAACAGTGTTCTATGGCATTCCCCTCCTACAGGGACAAGTAGACATACATACAAAGATATTTGAATATCTAATGTCATCAAAAGAGATGAAAATAAAAATAATTATGCCTATAATGAGTACCTGTGTAGATGGCACAGAATTGCTGATAGAAGACAAGCAATTATTTCCACCAAATAGCAATGATCTCTCTGGTTAGAAATATGGCTGAGTAGGGATTGAAAGCCTTACACTTGCCAGAAGGAATAAGCATATATGCCTTATCTATCAAGTTGTTCTGGAAAGTGTCAACATATAAATATATTTAAAATAATAAAAGTACAACTAAATATATATTGCTCTACATAAATATCTCACAATTTCAGAAAAAGTATAAAGAATTGGGAGAGAAATGACCAGCATTGCATGGGTGATACATTGGTATCAGAATGAGAGGAGAAACTCCATTTCACAATATGAGTGGAATTAGAATGAGGGAAGGTTTGTTGTTTAGCTAAGTGTCTGTGTTGGCCTATTTCTTTTTGTTATCAAATCTTAATTTAATTTGAATTTTGTGTTGAAATAAAGGCAGGAACTCAAAATTAAGCTAGAATGGCAAGTTTTTCCCAACTTTATGACATCATCTGTTTTTACAGGGTTTCTACCTGAAAGCACTTTTCACCCATGCCTTAGATAATGGAGGAGATCAACTGAGCTGCAAAATTGAGATCTGGATTTTTAACCTTTAGCCTTCACAGTTTAAGAAAATTTGTAGCACGGCTTTTTGTTTTGACACAACCAATTTAAATGGTTGCACTTGTTTGTGAATCCTTGAATGAATCTGCACTCTGACATTTTGTCTATGACAGGACACTCGACAAATTTTAATCTGCCTCCAGTGTCTGGAGAGACCATTCTGAACCATTTAGGCTTCGACCAGTTGTCACTAGTCTCAGGGCAGAACTATGTCTTTCAGAAAATATGGATCTGTTCATGTGCAATGGCTGTCCATATGAACTGAAGGGGCACACTTTTTCTTTCTGGCAAACTTCTTTTTTTTCTGACAATGTCTTATTTATGCACTTTCAATATAAAACTGGAGCAATCTGTCAGAAACTAGTATCTGTAAAAAATGAGATCTGGCAAAAGCCAAATTAGAAATGTTTCTTATGCCTATGTAATAATTGGTTTTCCATTGAATTAGAAAGTACAGAATAAGCAGGAAAATGATAGTACTTTAAAATAAGCATCTTATGAGCATTCTGTGACTTGAATTCCTTGCTATACATAAAGCGTGAACCAACTGATTGTTAAAAGCATGTTTACTGAGGATTAACATTCATGTAAGGGATGCATGCTTCCTAAGCCTCAGCAAATCTGGTTTTAATGTTCAACTGGCATATAACTATCCAAGAATAATGAACCTTTAAAAGCTACATTGAAAGCATATTGGAGACATTTGCTTCAAACTGTCACTGAAATATTTCTTAGCTAATGGCATCAATATTTTTAATTCAGAAACACAGAAATAATCACAGGCTCTCATTTTTATTGCCTTTCACTGAAGAAGGCCTGATTGGACTAATTAAGTATGCCATTTTAGATTAACCTCTTCTGTTTCTTAGAAAATGAAAAGGGGTTCCTCCCCACATTTTCATTCACTAAAACCCATAGGTATTGTCCCCTGCTCAGGCAAACATTCTAATGACTTCTTAAAGTTAGCAACATTAAGGCTTGAGAAGAAAATGATTTGTTAAAATAACTGTTCTCTTAAGTCTTCTTACTGCAGTACCTCACTAAAAACTTTCCAGGTGACATTGGTAGATAGGAAATAACCATCACTCTGAAGTTGTCACCACTGCAGAAGAGTTCATTGTTATGCGCTAACAAAAATGAGCACTAATTTTTCAGGCAAGCAACTGAAGATTGAGTTGTCCTTTTGAAATATTAGCTCTCCTTCCAGTAGATGTTGCTGAGCTTGGGTCAAACTGTAGGAAATTTTGGGCCAGTTCTCTTCTACTAATCCCACTATGTTGTTTCTGGCCACTCTAGCACTTAGCTTCAGCCCCTAGATCACAGGCAACAGATCCCACAACAGCAGTGCACTCACATTGGATAACT
This sequence comes from Sclerurus mexicanus, assembly GCA_013396755.1. Classification (NCBI taxonomy): domain Eukaryota; kingdom Metazoa; phylum Chordata; class Aves; order Passeriformes; family Furnariidae; genus Sclerurus; species Sclerurus mexicanus. The sequence goes on along the minus strand of VWZF01001848.1, from coordinate 1,481,752 downwards.
GCAAGCTGATCTTTGTGCTGGTTCAGTCAAAAAGAGTCATGACCACAGTTCTTGGGTATGTTTTGTTATTTGCAAAAGCCCACTGTCTTAACTCTGACTAGAGGCAATCATGTCCACTTCTACCTGTGTGGGCCCATGATGGAGACTTCTATTTATTGTATTTTTCATAGATTTGGATAGATAATTAACAAGAAGAAAGCAAAATAGTTATTTAAATTAAATAAACTGTTTCTTATCCTCATATATTTTAAGTTATACCTCATTTCAACCTACTCTAGATCCCACAAAACAAACAAAACCAGTCAGAAAACTATCACTGGGGAATTCGTGGGGCAATAAATACACTTCCAGAGACATAGCAAAAAATGAATACTAAGTGTTAACAGTTACTCTATTAGTCTGTGCTAACTAGTGCACTGATCTTTTTCTTTTGAAGAGTCTGCAGCTCTCTGCTTCCTGACAAACAATAAAGCCTTGGATTACGCAACAGGAAACCCTATTTTTTCAGAAGAATTTATTATTTCAACCATTCTTTCACACTTATTCTTCTGCAAAACCTAACAGAGAGGAGTAGTTTCTCCCCACAAGGTTGCAAGGGTTTATTAATCTGTTCCTGGTGAAGAAATCCTTTTCTACAGTTCTACAGTGCTTATTCTTGTATTTGGACTGATCTCCCTCACCACGAGAATAAACAAATAAGTAAAAGCAAGTCCTCTTGCCACGTATCTTAGCGATCCCTTCAAAAGCCTTAGTTTAAATATCAGTGTGATCCCCATGACAGCAAATATCTAGGAACTTCATGATTCAAATTTGCACAAACTCATGCAATCCTGTTTCATGTTTAACAGATGTAAAACTGCAGCACAGAATTTGAGGAAAATGCAGCCTGTTATGGTTTTGTTGTTCAGTGATCTGTCAAAGATAACACAGGAAGTATGTGACAGAGATTTTAATTTAGGTTTCCTAAATTTGTGGCTACCAACCTGACCATCCTCCTGTCTTTTTCCTCTCATCATTAATATCACCACAGTGATCTTTACCAAGCACCAAACACGTATTTGGAGAGGAAGTGGGAGGTAGTTGCTGGGGCTAAAAAGAAAGCCTATGTTTTAGAAAGAAAACAAGTCCTGTACTTGTCAGCTGGCACCCACAGTTTGAAAATGAGCTTTGCTTTCTGTTCAGGGTGCAATTATAAATGCAACTTGTTGTGGACATATGCAAAATATGCAGAGAGGAGAACTTTCACAAGTTGGGCAATAAAGTAACCAAGCTGCCAAACCACTAAGGCTTGAATACCCTGAGAATTGTTTTCTCTAGAAAACGGACTGAGGAAGTTTGAGGACTTTTCCACTGCTGTCAGTTCTCTCCTTTCTCTCTGTACGAAAACAGGCTTACCCTTGCTCTACTCCTGGTCTCGTGACCTAACTGAGAGAGAAGCCCTCCTTGCCTAAGTGACACCATGACCGGTCTTCAGAACATGAAGCTTTCTGCATAAAACATTCATATTAATTTCATAACACAACATTGCTGTGGAGAAACATGCTGGGATTGGAAATTGCGCTTATGAAGTAGCCTCACATTCCTGTGCATCTCTGGCATGCCATAACCCTACCAAGTCTGCTGCCTCCAGCAAAGCAATACTATTTTATAGAAAAGGCCCTTAGCCACAATTGCAACTGAGGGTCTGTTGTTTTGAAATGACCTTAGATATAGGCCACATCCATTCACAGGACAAAGGAGAGTAAGTCCTCTTTATTATTTCTGCCAGAGAGAAGCAAAGCATGTGAGAAGGTAAAACTGTATGGTCATCACTGACAAATATACAGGAAAGAGGTAAGTCTGCTGTAGTACTGCATTTCATCTCAACAGTGGAAGGAAACAGTGAGATAAGACTGAGAAAAGCAGTTCTCTGAAATTTATCAGGAAGTGGTTGTTGGATTTTTTGCTGTCACACATAGATGATTTTGCCAGAACCATGAGAATCCAAGAGAACTTAGTGTCCCCATTTGGGCTGAAAATGGCCATAATAAACAACTGAAGGGTGCTGATAGCATACTGCCCTATGTGCATTCTCCACAATATCCTTGCATTGCTCATTTTAAAAGAAGAAAAACATTTCCTGCCTGGATACATAACAGCGGAGGGCACATGTTCTGGAATGACCTGAGACAAAGGCAGGGTTTTTGTTTTGTTTTCTTTTGTTTTAATGAGACTTGGAGAATAATAACAGTTCAGGATACCAGCAAATAGCCCAGTTGGGCTTTTGCTCTAGTTCTCAGAAGGGAGAAAAACAACCTTCCTGGACTGCAGGCATTTTTTCCTTATATCTGTCTTACTTCCCAACCAGGAAGATCTGCTAATAATGGGAGGCTGCTATTGCTCATTGTAGACTGTACGTAAAAAGGCTTTCAAGTATTAGCATTTCTTTATGTTATTAGTGATGCAGCTGCCTTTTCTCAAGATGTTTCTCCATTGCATAGTTATAGTCATAGCAGCAATGATAATGACTGTTAGTAGGCAGGCATGGAGCTGACCTATTCATCAGCACTGCACCAAACACAGAAATGTAAAAATAACCCTTATACTCAGAGTCTTTTTCCTAATACTTTTTGATTATTTCAGATGAGAAACTAATTGGCATTTGAAAATGCACTAGTATTCAATGCAAGTATTTTTAAAAGATCTTCAATAACATATTAGCTCATTAAAGTTACAATCAGAGAAAACCAAGATTTGAAGCATCTGCTGGATTTTCCCATCAGAAACAAGATGTCTGACTTTGAACTTTGACTAGTGTTTTCATTAGTTTTGCTCATCTGTCTTGCAGAGAACTCTTAACACCACCCTTAAGTGCAATAGGATCCGGGGTCAATATTTTGATTGCATTCAAAAATAATTTCTTGTGTAACAGAAGAATATATACAAAGATATTCAACACTTGCTTCTCAGCCCAGCCTTCCGTAGGGTATAATATCAACAGTCACGAGAAGTTTCCACTCTCCTCAGCTCTTAGTTCAAAGGAGAAGTAAAAGTAAGAGGCACATGTGGATGATTCTGCTCTCACATCACTGAAAATCAGGACTAGATCCAGAAAGATCAAGTGAGTTGTATTAACATAACATTACCATAAGTGAGAGCACAAGTGATATGTAATACTGCTGTAACTGTTGGCAGAAAGAGTTCTGCCCTTTTGTGTATTTGTTCTTGTAATTTTGACTGTCTGCCTTGTATCTTTCCACATGCTGAATTTCATAGTTATGCTAGCTCGTGTTTATTTCTTTTTGTCTGCTGACACCCACTCTCGGACATTTTCTTTGAGGTTCTCCTGATAAGGTTAGGAAATCTTGATAGATCATGAACTTTGAAAAGGGTTTTAATGTAGAAAGATTAACATTAATTCCTTTTTTTAGGCCAAAATTGCAATCTTTGCTATAAAAGTCTGGATTATTTAATTTTAAAAGTCTTGATAAGCAAATCTGAACTCCTAATCATAATTCTTATATTTCTCTTTTCTACTCTCCACTTAAATTTCCAGGAGTCTCTTTGCTCATCACTTTTCTATAGCATAGAGAGCACTTAGCAAAGTACTTATTATTAGGAACAGCTAATATATTGTGCAGTACTGGCAGCTTTAGGTATTCCCCTTCTTTCTTATAAATTGAACTGGTAACATGCAATATTGTCTCTTCCTTCAAACATTTTTGCATCATCACATCTCCGATATACTTGGCTATAAATATACTTGAATATGTATATTTATTAGTATACATACTAATAATGGAGTAGGACCATAAGCACCACAAAGTTATGATATCTGGTCCAGTCAGCTCCTCTAGTTTCTTCTGTAGTTAGGCAAAACCATTACTTCTAGATGCTAGTCTTCCTAACTTTAGAGCAGTGAACTGAATTGCCTCTCTTTAATTAGAGGCCTACCCTAGACAGCTCACATGGACTAGATGTCAGCTTTCAAGTGGCAATGTTGAAATAAGATGAATCCGAATTCTGGTCACAGGAGCTGAGGTCTCCAAGCATATGGTGAATTGATAAGAGTAGATTAGAATGATCTATATATTAGAATAATATTACAATAAGATTAGAAATACTGTTTTCAGGCAGAGAGATGATAAATTTCACCACAGATTCTTATACTACCTTTTGAAAATATCTCCAAGGCTAATGTGATAAAACAAATGGCAGCAGAAGTTTCATTAAAGCATCTTTTCCAGTATGCACAGGTAACAGTTTGAGTTAATTGAGCACTTGTATAGGTATAATGGCCTACATTCAAGTGAAGAAGTACGAGAAGATTTCGCAAAAGATCAGGAGTGCTAAAAAATTTACACAGAAGGTAAGCTAACATGGTATGATTGGTTTGGCAAGGCAGCAAACAGGGGGCATCTTTTCCTTTTTACAAATACAATGCCGGGGGGTGGGGGGGGAGGGAGAAAAAAAGAAAAAAAAGAAAAACCACAAGGGAGAAGATTTAAATGAAAGCATAGCAATGACAGAAGACCAAATGGGAACAGAGGGGCCACAGACATACTTTGGATGGTTGTCCGAATGGTGCTCTGGGAGCAGCGCAGCAGCATGTCTTTGTGGATGTGTGATTAACTCCGGGCTTTATGTGTGACCATAGGAGAGAGTCTGAAAGCCCTCCATTTAACAGAAATAGAGAATGCCAGGTCTTTTGAAAGAGGTACAGCACATGTCTCTGTTTACAGAATCACAGAATCAGAGAATATGATGAGTTGGAAGGGACCCACAAGGATCATCGAGTCCAACTCCTGGTCCTGCACAGGACCAGCCCCAAGAGTTGCGCCATGTGCCTCAAAGTATTGTCCAAACGCTTCCTGAACTCTGTCAGGCTTGGTACTGTGACCACTTCCCTGGGGAGCCTGTTCCAGTGCCCTACTGCCCTCTGGGTTGTTACCCAGAACTCAAGACTCTTCTTGGTACCAACACAACACATATCACTGCTAAAAACAGATTTCTTACAATGGTTAAGAAGAGATGAAAAAAAAAAAAAATACTGCTCATCCTTGTCCATCCAGTCTATGCTTCCTTCATTTTAAAGTGAGGATTTTGTTAATGGCTTCCACAGGTAGTTTTAATATAGCCAAACAAATGTCTCAGGAAAGAACCTAACAGACATTAACAGTTATTTTAGTTTTCAATTTAAATGCCATTTCACACTTCCAAGATAGGAAAAACCTTCTGCTCAAACTTCTGTTAGGAAGGTCATAACCCCTTGAAAAAGAGTGTGAAACTGAAAATACTGGCAACCATTTCAGCAGAAGATCCTCACTCTACATGGCTATAAGAAGGATTTGGAAAGAATGATACTTATGACATCAGCCATCACTTTCTTCAAGACCTTAAAATCCTTTTTCCATAAAGTGTTTTTATTATCTTACAGATGCTGTAAAAAATATTATTGCATCCCTAAATGTGGGCCAGATTAGGCAGTCAGTAAGAAATTATTTTAAACAGAACTTGCTGATGCAAGTAAGCACTTTTTGGATGCAGCCAATGCTGTAGAATCTGATGCAGTATTAATAGACACTAGTGAAATGATCTCCATTTATAAATTTATGCTCACTTTAGAATAAACAGGACTAATGAGGAGTGGCTTGAAATAAACAAATGCTATGCAGAAGTGTTTATTCCACATCAGCATCAGTACCCCATCACCAAAACTCTGTTTGGTACTGGTGGACATTTTACCCTTCAAGTGAGCACTGAAGGGGAAGACATTAGAGAGAATTGCAAATTCTCTTCTGTTATTTTTGTTCTGAAAGGAAAATGCATTTTCATACAGAACTCAATCCAGACAAAAAAACTTGCTTGCTAAAGGCTGTAGGTCTAAATAAAAACAATCCTATAAGGGAGTAGGAGTGGCAAGGCTGGTGATAAAGGAATCCAGGTGTGTACTAAGTATGGTGTGTACACACAGGTGTGTACTAAGGCACAGAACACATGCAGTGTGTATGGATCAGAGTGGACATTAGACCTGAAAGCAGAAGTAAGTTCTTGAAGTACAGGAATTGTTGCAACACAGAATTTTTTTGGCTGAACTTAAAAGCTTAGATCTCCAGTTTGCTTTTACTATGTTTCAGCAGATCTGCACATCAGAGATTTGAGCACCAAACCACCTGCACTCCTTCATTAACAGCTGCCTAGAGCAAGTCAAATGGGACGGGTTGAGCCTTGGTACCTGCCTTTCTCAAGATCTTGGTTGATGCCCAAAGAAGGGTGAATCACTTCATGCAGACTTTGGGTAAAATATAGAAACTGCCCTGCAACCTGCTAACCCTTAAGCATCATGCTCCCTTTCACTCTCTTCCTGGGCCAGTGAGTGCTAGGATTCCACATTGCACAAGGTTTCCTCTTTAACAGAAGCTGTTGAAAACAAGTTCTGACAAAGCCAGATGATTAAGAAATTCTTCAAGGACATCTAAAAGCAGACATCCCATGGACTAGGCAACTGTACTATTAGATTAAGTAACTTTTTGAAAACTAATGCAGACTAATTCCTACCCAAATGTGCATCAAAGTATAAGCTATGGATTAAAATCAGAACTGGACATTGCACTCCTGATAAAGAACTAGTTGGTGTCCAGACTTCTGAAGCTCAGAAATAACTAGATTTGAAAGGTTTTAAATTAGCTTCTTGTTTGTTTGTTTTTATGAACGGTGACCTCTACTCAGGGATCCACAAGAGTAACAGCACAGCACTTTGAGCCTATTATGCCCGTTCACCACAGAAACAGATCAATATTTTGTTCTTTTTATATTATGTCTTTTTGTATCTGAGGCCTAGTAACAGAGATACTATTTTAGGTCATGGAGTATATATATTCCCTTTGCATAGCTTGCATCCATAGAAAGACCAAAAGCAAAAAAGCAGCAGGAGGGGCCAGATCCTCACTGCCAACTCAGCACACTGGACTTCTGCTCATCAGGGAGGGCTGAGACTGGCAACGCGTGAGAGTTTTCTGCTAAATACTCCTGGTATAAATACAGGCTGGGGGCCAACCTGCTGGAAAGCTGCTCTGTGGAGAAGGACGTGGAGGTCCTGGTGGGCAGCAAGCTGTCCATGAGCCAGCAGTGTGCCCTTGTGGCCAAGAGGGCCAATGGTACCATGGGGTGCCTTAGGAATAGCACTGCCAGCAGGACAAGGGAGGTGATCCTACTCCTCTACTCAGCCTAGTGAGGCCACATTTGGAGTACTGTGTCCTCAGTAGAGGAGAGACACAGAGCTCCTGGAGCAGGTCCAGAAGAGGGCAACAAAGATGACTGCTGGACTGGAGCATCTCTCTGATGAGGAAAGGCCGAGAGAGTTTGGCCTGTTCAGCCTCGAGAAGAGATGACTGAGAGGGACCCTCATCAATGTCTGTAAGTCTCTGAAGAGAGGGTGCAAACAGGATGGAGCCAGGGTCTGCTCAGTGGTGCCCAGCAACAGGAAAAGAGGCAATGGGCAGAAAGTGATGCACAGGAAGTTCCTCCTGAATATGAGGAAGAACTTGCTTACTGTGTGAGTGACCAAGCACTGGAACAGATTGCCCAGAGAGGCTCTGGAGTCTCCCCCACCAGAGATATTCAAGAAGCATCTGGATGCAATCCTGTGCCATATGCTTTATGATAACCCTACTTGAGTAGGGAGGTTGGACTATATGACCCTCTGTAGTCTCTTCCAAATTTACTCATCCTGTGATTCTGGAAGCTTTCTACGAGTTATCAGTGAATCCTGGATGTCTTTTCCCTGAGCAGAATGCACTCATCACCTCAGGAAGCTGTTCTCACAGCAGCATGAGAGGGCTTGAGCACCAGATGCAAAGGGGCTGCTCCTCTCTCAGGTACATCCAAGTTGCAGCCCAAACTTGTTTCTTATGATACCTGTAATGTACATGATGGTTCCAAAGACACATACTTGAGAACTTCCACATCCTCATGAGCCTCAGAAAGTTAAGTCCCTTAGAACTCAATCCAGATGTATTTTAGACAACCAGAAAATTCCCATTGGCCACAGGCAGGGTTGAACTGAAATGCTTGCTGCCAAGAGCAGCATTTCTTTTGACGGTGACTGGGTAACCTGGAGGCTTTCAATCATGGGAAACAACTGGAAGCTGTAATGCTGTGTGCTGTAAGTATCCCCAGGAATTTGCTTAGAAAAAGGAAGCTGAGGATACAAAAACATTCCTTTGTTTTAGTCTTCAAGTACCATAACAGATTAATGATGTCATGTAATATTTGATCTCACTTTTCCCAGCAAAGTACTTTTGTGAAGCTTCTTTTTTCATATAATCTGTCTGCTAGCTTTTGCATTTTGTCTCTCATGAAATCCTTCTCCCTCCTATTAAAATGAATAAAAAATACATCCTGTTCTGAGCTATTGACCCATCTCAAGGTAGTGTGCTTCTGTGACTTGGAAAATATTACACCTCACAGGCTCTCATGGACAAGTGGTTCCTACCCACTCAGCTTTCTGTGGACTGCTGTACGCACGTTAAAGGACATTATTACAGAAAAAAAAATTATCCTGGACAAAATGCAGTATGCAGCTTAAAAAAATCTTGTGGAGGGATACAGCCTAATACTGTTCCTGTGGCTCACACTGTCTCAGATGCAGTTTCTTAGAAGATCCAATCCTATATGGATTACACTTTTCCACGGCCTACCCCTATCTTGCATTAAACAAACAGAGAAAACACCTAAAGCTGCCTTGAGAACTGGGACTGAAGAGGAAAGGACTTTCCACAGAAAATTTGGTTAGAAATTAACAAAAAATATTAAACATTAAAATATTTCATACCTCACTGAAAAGAGAAATGGTAGTCTAATACCAGCATGTTCTAGCTAGCACACTTTACACTCTTATTACCTTTTTAAGGCAGAGTTCCCTGGTTAAACAACATTTTTCAGGGCACAATACAGCCTTCTTACTTGGAGAGGAGACCTGGTTCATTACAGGAGCAGAGGTCAACACAGGAGTGTGCCTTTTCAGAAAATTTGAACATAAAGTTTCAAGTCTACTTTTGTACCCCAAACTAATTTTTTCTGACTACTGCCATTCTACTTTTGTACAGTTAGCAATATGTAGTATGGTAGATAAATAGACAGGTACATAGACAGGCAGACAGACAGGCAAATTTTCTACCAAAGGCAAATATTTTCTCATGTACTGTTTTTGAAAAGACAGCTTTCAAACATCTATAAAAAACCCTGATTAGCAAAGAATAATCAAAATTTGAAATCAGCAGCAATTAAAAGTCAAATTACAATGTACAAATCAATAACCCACCTACAACTCTGTGGCTCTGGTCACATCTATCTGTTTACAGTGAAACTGCACTGTAAGCCTAAGACATGGTCCTGGAAGACTAAGAGGAAGCTGGGTGCTTTTTGTCACAGAAGTAACAGACATGCTTGAATTCCTAGTCCTCAAGGTGCATTTGATGTCTTGCTATGGAAATGTTTTTCTGATGCACAATAACAATAAAACATTTGGTGTACCAGATTCCATTCTCCTTGGCTAAGTATACTGGTAGTTGGGTCCTCTTGAGAACTTTCTACAAGACATGTTTGAACACCATATTATATTGTTATTATGTCTGTACAGTTTTTAGATCAGAACAGGCTGAGCAGCTTAGAGGAGGGAAAAAGTTAGTCATTTATTCTGTACCCATTTAGAAAATTATGTCCTTGCAAGATTCATCATATCATTCCTGGATGTTTTATGCAGGTAACACCTGAAGTGACGTAGAATCAACTATGTGGAAAGAAAAGATAATTCCACTTCAGAGCTCATACTCTCAGCTGTTGGGAAAAAGTCCTTCTTCTCTTGTCTCTTTAATTCTTATTTTGAAAATGTAATTATTGTCTGGGAAATCTGACTCCACTTAGCCACCTGCCAAGTATTGACTCATATCTGTGTACAAGATGTTTCCAACTCTTGTGCATGTATTTTTATCTATTTGTAAAACGTATCACATCAGCCACTTTCTTAATGCACAGAAGGAAAAGGACCCCCAGCTTAACCAAAGGGTCAGGTTCTGGGGGTTCTTTCCCTTCTACTTTCTCCTGATTGCATCTTTCCATTCTTGATGCCTTTTGACAGAAGTGCTGGCTAAAATGGCTCAGTTCCCATTCCTGAATTACCAGGTTAGAGCATTTCTCTAGCAATGGCAACATTCAAATGTAATGACATTCATGGTATCAGTCTTATATCGATGCCACTTTCCAGCACACTCAATGACATCTGGGCATTCCTGAAATTCATTTGGGCTCTTTGGTGTGTGTATGTATGCACGAGTGTGTGTACACACTGACTGAGAACAAGGGAGAAAGGCAGAGTTGCTGTTTTACATTTAGTATGGTTCCTGAAAAGGCTTGACTGCTAATAAACACTAAACATCACTTATAATCCATCACTTAGGTTGGCCTTGCACTTGAATGGGGTTCGATCTCCTGTCAAGGTACTGAATGCTGAAGGGATACCCTAAGGGGAAGAGGAGCATTGCAGGTAATCACTGCCAGGTGCAGATGGAGCAGGGCAGTTGTTTCACCCAGAACCCTAACATCTACCATCGGATAGCAGTCAGACAACCTCTCTTTAATGTTACACTAACACATCAGTAATTTATGCAGACTAGGAAAGAAATTCCTGTAGAAACTTGCAATTTGTTTCCTTTTAGTCTGTTGCTGATCTACCTGTTGGCTGTCCTTGCAGTATAGCACTCATGGAAACCTGAAGTCACACTGTCAGGACTTGCAGCTTTTCATCTGGTGAGCTGCAAAAGACTCTGGAATTTTCATAAGCTGGAAACAGCTGGAAACTTGTATTAAGGCAGTATGGGATAGCACCCCAGATCTCCATGAAGTGCATTGGTACTCATCTGCTTCAGCAGAAATGTGATCAGTCAATATGGTTGTGACTGTCTTGAAAAAGCAATTGCTATGTAAATAGAACTGTCCAAATCACTTAATGATTTGGTCCTCAATATTCCTGAAGTGCAACTTCATCAAAATGATTGGGACCAAAGGAATGAATGGAAGTGCTCATGAAAAACAGACCACAAGTACCTTTTGCTAAACTCTCAAACAGATAAGTCCTGCAGGTTTGATATTTTGTGGTGGCCCAAAGGAGATTGCTTCAGGTTAATGCAGTATGATACCAGAGAAGGGGTGGATGCTGGTAGGTAGGTCTGTTTATAGGGAGAGGTAGATAAAGCCATCTCCTTAGCATTCTTCCTTGCCCTGTGGCCAACTGTTGCTGAGGAAAAGCACAAGGACAAAACAAGCACAGTGATGCATTCATCCGGAAGAAATGGCTGCAGTTTTCTGGCTATAGATCAGCATAGCCTGTCTTTCTCAGTGAGTACTTGGTTTTGAAATTTGGACTTCTTAAATGATTCAAAGGATGGAACACTGAAAGCAGAAAAGAATGGAAAAATCAGAGAAAACAAAGTCTAATGTCTCTTGAAAAGCAACCTGAGATGCTGGCTGCTACTTCATCCACTGGTTCCATTTGGCAGAAGTCAACCATGTAATGACTCCACAGCACACATGACTAATTCATAGCACCTTCAGATTGCTTTCAAGGTGTGTTTCTACTGAGTGTAGAGTGCATTCTTTGCTGTCTTCTATCATGATCACCTTCAGACCTAGCTATTTCTATAGGAGAGGTACAGAAAAAACCTCATTTTTCCTGCCAAAGAACAAAACATATTCCCATTATATAAAGACAAGATGTATGGACTTTGCTTCCACAAAACAAGTGACACTTTGTTTAAACAGCTGTATCTGAAAGGGGTGTATGTTAGAACCAAGCAAGAAAAAATAATTAAATGTGAAATTCTCCACAGTAATGTCACAGGTAAGTAATGTCACAGGCTCCAGTGAGGGAGCTTTGTGAGACAGAAAAAGCTTATCAACCAAGATAATGATGCCTGCAACTATGAACCATTATAATGACAATTACAGTGTTATGTTAGGGTTTTCCTAGATTCCTGAATATGACTGACATGACCTCGTGGATGTACTTCAGGATGTCCATAACAGTCTCATTACCTTTTGGAAGGGCCTGCATTTACCAGCAAGTCTTGAAGTACCAATCATCAGCAGTCCCAGTCTTAGCACACTGGCTGGCCAAGTGCAGCTGCAGTGGCAACATGGCTAGAGCTGCTCCTGTGAGCTTTGGAGATAAAAAAAGAACACCCTATCTGACTCACTGAGTTAATATCTGTCAGTCCTGCCAACACTGTATTCAGTGTCTGGGAAGCTGATAGAGTAAATTTCTGCCCATATTGGTAATGGCAGTGATTCACTGAAAGCAGTTGGAAAGATATTAAGATCGTGTAACAGGATTAAGATTTCTCTACCTGGCAAAAGAAATAGGGATTTAAAGTACCATAAATTCTCTCTGAAATCTTTCTTTTGCATCAGTTTTCTTTTCCACTTTGTGTTTTTGTTCTTCACTTTCTTTTCTTTGTCTTTCTTTTCTTTGTCTCTTTCTTTCTTTCTTTCTTTCTTTCTTTCTTTCTTTCTTTCTTTCTTTCTTTCTTTCTTTC
>VWZF01001848.1:1439464-1469121 GCA_013396755.1 Sclerurus mexicanus | reverse complement strand
TCCTTCCCTCCTTCCTTCCTTCCTTCCTTCCTTCCTTCCTTCCTTCCTTTCTTCCTTCCTTCCTTTCTTCCTTCCTTCCTTTCTTCCTTTCTTTCTTCCTTTCTCTCTTTCTCTTTCTTTCTCTCTTTCTTTCTCTCTTTCTCTCTTTCTTTCTCTTCCTCCCTCCCTCTCCCTCCCTCTCTCCCTCCCTCCCTCCCTTCCTTTATTTCTCCCTTCTCTTTTTTTTTCTTCCCTCCTTTCTTCTCTCTCTCTATCCCACTCTATATTTCACTTGGGTTTTCTTTTATCATGCTCCATTTCTGTCTTTCCTCAAAAGTGTGTGTGGGGAACCCAGAAGTAACTGTTGTAACTCACACATAAAATTCACGTGCATCTTTATAGTCTTTTGCAGATCATTCTGTTTCCTCATTGCAAGTGAGAGGATATGTTTCAAAAGTCAATTTTAGAAGAATGGACTAAGGTACCAGAAACATTGATTATACCAGTGTGTGTGACCTTGGATTTTAACCTATTGGTACTGATGATTGTTGTGAACCCGAAGTTTTGCCAACATGACTCTACAGAAAGTTTGGACCCTGAAGTTTCCCCAGGACATACCTAAACCTGTTCCCCTGAGAATTCATATTAGCTTACTAATGAATGATTTAACACATCAGAAAATTAACTGCTAAGGAGAAATGCAGTATTAGATGTGAAGGAGCTAGAACAGAAACTCTAAAGGATTAATGATGAAGGTCAGGGGAAAGGAAGTTGCAGGGTTCAAACATAGCAAACAAACACTGTGCTTTTATTTTGGATGGGCCTGCAGGAAGGAAGGAGGTTGGACTCGATATCAGAGGTCTTTTCCAATCTAGTTGAGTCTGTGATCCTGTGATTCTGAGTCTGACAGGTAGAAGAGAATGTGGACATGGAGCTGAACTGAAATTGAAGGTGGCAGAAAAGTCTCATTGAGCAGCTGCCACAGAATCACTAGAAATTGAATTCCTGTGACTCTCCTTGGGAAAGTAAGCCTTTCAAAGAGGGGAAACCTTTCCTTCACTAGTCATTTTTTCTGTCACATCCTCACTTCCCCTTCAGCAATAGCTCTGGATATCAAGTATGACATGATATTGAAGAATGTGGAGGTCCAGAGATGTGTCATCAGTGAAGTCTATCTAATATTTATTAACTTCCACTAACTTTGTTCATTCTACCTTCAGCAGTACCTTCAAAAAGAGTACTATATTTGGCTAGGCCAAAAGAAAATCCTGGCTTATTCTGGTACAAATCAGCACAGGTTGAATATTAGTGATTTAGGTGAGAGTGGAGACCCAGAAGTCTGCCAAGGATGAATTTCCTTTAAGTGAAAACCTAAAAATAAATCTTTATAAGGGCCTGGCAATGGGGAGGAGAGTGGAGAGAAGGTGGTTTTTGTTTGGTTGTTTTTTTGTAAAAATTAGACAGATCCAAAACAAAGTATGCAGCTCAGTTCATTCGAGGTGGCATAACAGCAACAGACAAGACTGATGTCTCACAACAACATACCATCTTGGACTGTACTCAGGACGTAACATTCTTCAAATATTGAAACAGAACAGTGTTTAGATTCTGAGTTTGCTCAAAAACACTGGAATGAGAAAAATACTAAAAGAAAATAGTTGGCTACTGCTTTTATGGCTTCTGTTTCCTTGGAGCTGGGAGAAAATATGTTACTAGAAGCAGTAATTAGTGAAATTATAGAAAGAGACAAATTGAAGTCTAGGTTAGTTAGATGTACCTATTGCCCACCAGCTGAAAAAAGAAGAAAAAAATGCACTTCCCCCCCCCCACCAAAAGTATCCTGTGGCTTCAGGGAGGAACTAGAAAACCTCACCTTGGCACACCCATGGCATATGTTGCTCCATGATTTTTTCCCATGTGTCTTTGACTTTTTGCCATGTAATCAAACCTTGTAAACCTAGAAAAAAACCCAAACTGAACAAAAACCTAAAAATCTATCAGCAAAGAACACACAGTACCAAATAACATTTGAGGCTGATAAGGCAGGAGAAGAAAATGGATCAACCATTTGTGAATTACAGGTTTGACACTAATGAGGGAAAATGTTGTAACACACTTCACACCCTCGAATGTTCACTGTTTTCCTGTCTTTGCACATGACCAAGTTCTTGAGCTCTTGTATGCATCTACTCATTATAGTTCAACAGCATCAAATGCCAGGGCAGAATGATATTTACCAGTTCCTGTTTAAGTATCTTTACTGGGAAGTGAGAATATTTGCAGATTAACTGAAGGCTAATCATTGAACTTCCTCAGTGAAAGAGAAAATTTTGCTTTTTTGACTTGACTGTCATTTTCTTTTTGGCTGGGGGTGGGGGGTGGGGAAATGAAAAACATTTGATTTGGCCTGAACTAAAAGTGCATACTTCACACATATTTCTAACCAACCCCCAAAAACAGTCTCTGGCTTTGAACGTGTTGAACAGGAAGCCATTTAATGTTGGAATGCTTGCTTTGCTGGTCCAAGAAACACACATACCTATTACTCCTGGGCTATCTAAAAAGTTTGAGGGTGAAAAAGTTTAATTTATATGTAGAAACTTGTTTCCTGTTTTGTTTTTTCCCCTTGTGTGCCAAGTCTGTTTTTTAAACTCTGTGATAGGAAACACATTTCCCTTTTTCTCCCTTTCGTCTCACTTTATTTACCCAGCTGTATAATTCACTTCAATTTATAGCTCATACTCTTACCTGGTTTGAAGTCCAAAGACAGGGTGAGAGAGAGGGAAAGATGGATGTTGTGTTTTCATGGTTACTGAGGAAAGGGAAGAATCTGGGTGGATGTGAAGCTGCATTTATATCAATATCAAGGGAGTGGTGGTGGGAGACTTCTCTTTCAGGATATGCCACAGTATACGTTGAAGAAAGGTGAGAAAGAGGGCACAAGGAAAGCTGTGGCAGGGTAGAGCGACCCATGATTACTGAATGAAGTTATGCATGTTTTCACTCTACTTACTTTCTCCAAGAGATACCCATCTCAGCAATTTTGTTCCCTTTGGAACTACTATGTAGAAGCACAAGTAGCTAAAAATAAAATTAAGTGGAGTAAAGTAAAACAAAACAAAACAAAATAAATTACCAGTTCACTGATCTTTGGTGTGCCTATTATATACATTTAGGGATGAACTCTGCAAGGAAATTAGCACCCCAAAGAGGAAGAAAAGCCTTCCTGAACAAGAAATGTAGCATTTTAAAATAAAATTGTGCACATAAATTAAGATTTCTACAATTAAAACCAAGGAGTGCTTGTAGAACTGTTTTTTATTATCATTAGTTTAGGGTTATTGTTTCAACCAGACTTTTAGTAAATTACTGATTTTTTTGCTATGGAAGTAAAGTGAGGGCTAAAAAGACCATTGTGCTAGTAACTATATGTATCTGTCACAGCTAAAGGGAACTGCCAGGCACATCACTTTATTTAGTTTACTACTTAAATTTTTAAGGCTACAATAGCCTTTGGAATAGTTTGAGGCTTGGTTTGGTTTTTTGGTTGGTTTCTTTTTTGTTTTGTTTTGTTATGTTTCTTGCTTGTTTTTCTTATTGCTGTTCTAGCATTTCAATATTTCAATATATTAAAAAAAAAAAAAAAGAATCCAAGCTGTTAAGCAGAGGGAGTGCACCAAGAACAAACCTGAGCTGGGAGTGAAGCTATGTAAAAATACCACTCCTCTGTTTTGCATTGCTCTTCCTATGGAGACCAATTGATTTATTTTTGTTAATAGCCTCAAATTAAAGTTTAGCATACATGCATATGATTTCTTCTGTGTGTGCAACAGATCCTTCACTTTCTTATACCTCTGTAGGTAAGAAGGACTGAGAGGTTAATAAAAGAGTGAGTGCACCCACCAAATCTGTCCAAACCAATCCCTGTTCCTTCAAGACTAGGTAGCTGGGACAGATAGGCTGCTGAGCACCATTACCTCCAGAGGAAATCACTGCTGCAGTGAGCTCTCACGGACTGCCACGCCGCATCGCTTCTGCGTGGGTTGATAGATGGCCAAGCACGGGACTGAAGAGATTTCATTTGGCATTTGCCCACATTTCTGCCAATATATTCCTGGCCAGACTGCCTGCCACACCCTGGCTGGTGCTGAGGCAGGATTATCAAGTCTCTGTGGGAAGCAGGAATTCATGAAAAAGATCGTTGCATTTGTTGCAGCTTTTCCCTATTTCCATAGGTCTGCAAGTAGTTGCTTCCTACAGTTGGTAGCATATCGCAGCTTGTGGCATGCTGAGGAGCCTCTCCTGTGTGTTGGCCACAGCAAGTCAAGAGTTTGAGATTTTTCATCCTCATGGTCCCTGTCCTCTTCTGAAGAGAAGCTTTATGAACAGAATAAAAATTGTTCCTCATTTCTGCCAGAACGGCACAATCCCTGCTACAGAGTCTCTGAAGCAAAGCCTCATGCTGGGTTGAGGAACTGTTCTGCCTCTTCTCTCTCCAGGGATTTGGGATATGGGAAGAAAGGAGGGCTGAGCCTTCAGTGCATATCACCCTGCTCAAGGACAAAAGATGCTGCATTTAACTCCCAGTGTTTGGATGCCAAATGTTCTGCAAGGGACTCACCCGACCTCTGGACAGCAAAATAAAGAGAGCCTTCCTTGGTCTGCCAGAATACTTGCAAAACAAAGTTAAATTATTACTTTTTCTAACTAAATAATATAAAAATGAGGCACTTAGTGCACCATTTCAAAGGCTGACTGCTAACCACCAGCAAAAAATATATTTCACTGGTAACCGAATGCAGGAATTAAGGTAGAGCAAATCCCTATTTGGGGCCTGGCTGAGGCATATTACAATGAAGAATTGGCAGAAGTGGAATGAGCTTCTTTTATCCAACAATTGTCTGAATAGACTGTAAATATTTTTTCTCCTTAGATCTTTCTCATTCTTCTGAGAACCCTTAGAAGTACCTTTGTTTCCTCCCCGTTTTATCCTACACCAAGTGGCACAGGGTGACTTGTATCTATACTGCTCAGGGCTATGCTGCGAAGCATTTCACCTACTGTCACCTCTGGAGTCCATAGGAAGCCCCCAAGACCATAAGACATAATTATTTTATGTTGTGACCTTTCAGAACATTTCAGCCTGCTGTGGTGGTGTCTTTACAGCATGGTGTCAAATTAATGCACACCATGGAGCACAGTATGAGTCTGTGTGAGGGTATCCAAGAGCATTAATTTGCCAGAATGACATAGAAAAACTGCACAGAGCTGAACAAGCTGAACTAGTCTTTTCTGGAAATAAATTATCCCCAAAATAATTAGTGCATTTCATCTCAGGGAAGACTAGATTTATTCCAAGGGGCAGGCCAGGACTCTGGTATCCATGGAAGAAAATGAATAGAGGTCCAGAACCTGAGAACAGGCTCAGCACCTGAGTTACAGTGTGGATACATCCACAGCCTCTGGCATTTTTAACTAACCCCTAGCTCTCTCTTCTTCCTAATTAGCCATAAGTGGTCATGCAAATGACAGCTGAGCACAGCCCTGTCTGCTGAGGAGCTCTGTGGGATTTCTGAAAGTTCCAAAAGGTTGGATGGTTCAGAATGTGTTCCATTCCTTTTTACCAACACAAAAATGAAAACTAATGGGCTTTTTTCATAACTTTTCTCCATATAAAAAAAAAAAAAAAGGTTGATCAGAATTTGTTGTAACAAAGACCTCCTTCCATTAGTTATTGTTTTATCCCTGTAGGGTCATTCCAATCTTGGTCACTAATGTGCAAACAAGTCTACTTACCTGCACTGGTGAGAAGGAGTTGAGAGCCCAGGACCAACGTTCTTACAGGCCTTCAGCTGTCTCAGTCACATTAGTTTTGGCCTGACACTTACAAAACTTCAAGTGTCTATTCTCAGCAAAGTTAGTAGCAACAGTCCCATTGACGTCCACATTTCCTTGATCTGTGTCAAAGTACACACTTCATAAGGAACTCACTGGGGTTTGTGAAAAAAAAATTATTTGGAGAAACAGTGCCCTAAAAGAAATTACTGGAGATCCCTTAGATCAGGGACAGGGACCTTGTACAAGGCACATTAAAGCTGCAGATAAGTCTTCCCTCACTGCAATGCAAGTGAAAGCAGGCAGTCACACTGGGCTTTTGGAAGTCACTTATCAGCAGCTAAGGCGTAAAGCCTAAACACATACACAAGAGTAGGTGTTTGCTGATAAAGCCTAGGAAACTAAAATCCTTAGTTAATGCTTATGAGTTTTCCTTGCTGATATAAGAAAACTTACCAATAGCGATGTAAGAAACCTGGCAAACACTTTGTAAACTTCCTAGGCCAATTCAAGCTAATTGTAGACCTCATTATCATCTTCTGTATTCTGTTGCTATTAGCTCAAGAAATGGTGCCTTTACACCCATTTTTACAGAAGTCTGCAAATGTAGAAATTCCCTTGCATACATAAACTTAAATCCTGCCTAATCTGTGAATCCTGGCACATAGCCTGCCACCTCCAGGATCTGTCTCTTATTGAACCAAACTGAGCCCTAGTGGTCCACTGAAAAACAAAATACGCCTTTCCAAAACCTTCTCACTGTGCCTTCCTTTTAGTTGACTATATAATACCAGTAGGAAACACAGAAGAATGTTCTTATTCTGCATAGCTCTCAGTGACTGAAAATCATCTTCAGTCTTACATATACTGTATAGAGAAGGACATCGTTTATAATTCCTTTTCTGAGTTAGGTAGAAATGGAATGCCTGAGCTCTGCAGGGAATCAATGACAATGATGTGTAACTTTTAAAATTCATTTTATTCTTCTCTTCCAACACTGTGGGAAGTGTAAGCAGCTTTTAAGGACTCCATGTCATTCACTTCAGCTTTCTCAAATCCCACAGCGAACTTTTTTAATTCTATTAAAATTATCTTCATTTTCCAATTCTTGCTATATGTTTGATGATTCCCTCACCAGTGTATTTTTTTAATACTGTGTCTATGAAGAGCCCAATGAAACTTTTTGTATTACCTCTTCATCTGCTATAATTTACTTTGAAGATTAGAAATGGAAATATTTTCATATGTGGTAGATTCTGGGAAAAAGAAAGTGGCTTTTGCATTGAATCCAAAGGACCAATTTCCATTAATTTTGGATGAACTGTCAAAAAATAATCCTGAGGAATTTTAAGAACCAAAGTATGTAATTCCCTCTGCCTCCTCAAACACTTGAGGCTGATATTTTTCAACCTCAATTTATCAAGAGTTGTCTTTCTACTATATATAATAATGTCACTTTTTTAGTGAAAGATTTATGTTTTGAGTATGCAAGAATACACATATACATGTGTAAAATTTCATACATATAGTGTCACGCTGTGTTTCTCTCTGAATAAGGCTGTATCCTACAACTAATTTTATCTCTAGAAAATGTTACCTGAGTGTTCTTGTGTCTTTCTAGGACCTAACTCACTCTTAAAAAACGTTAGCTATAAATGCAAGAAACTGATTCCTTTCTGTGAAACCTTTGACTGCTTCCTGTTAGTAGCATTTTGAGAAATGAAACTTGATAAACACTTTAATTTCCTCTGTGTTTTGCATGTTTATACA
Source organism: Sclerurus mexicanus (assembly GCA_013396755.1). Lineage (NCBI taxonomy): Eukaryota > Metazoa > Chordata > Aves > Passeriformes > Furnariidae > Sclerurus > Sclerurus mexicanus. The sequence goes on along the minus strand of VWZF01001848.1, from coordinate 1,461,537 downwards.
TATCTGCAGGTGTGTGTATATCTTCATTGTTTATCAGGGGAAAAAAAATCAAAAACAAAATGACCAATCCATGTGTTAATGATCTTGTTTATTCCTACTCCTTTTTGACTTGTAATCCGGGTGGGATTTGGGTTTCTTTACTGTTTTATTTATAGATTATGCAAACATTGCCATTTTCATTGTATTTGCACCAACTCTGCAGAAGTCTTGTAAGTCTCAAAATAAATAGTTTTCTGGATATTGCCAAAGCACCATTTAAATCTAGGTTGGCATTTAAAAGTGGTTCACATTTACTGTCTCTCACTGACTTCCCATCACTTTTCTTCAGATTAAAGCAGAAGGACGCCGGTGGTTTTAGCTGTCAGGTCACAGAGTTGTTTCTTGGCTTGAAAGTAAGGTAGAGTTCTTCCTGGCCTATGTATTATCACCTCTAAACCAGTCCCAATTGCAGTAACACATTAATGTAGAAAACTGGAGAGATCTTGAGAAGTCCAAATAACAGGAAAGCACCACAAGGTGACAATCAAGTATAACAATGAGGTATATTATTTGGCGTTGGGTAAGTGCACAGACATTGCACAGGGATGAGATTACTCACTTCTACTTATCAACCATAAACATGACCCATGGGACTGAAAGAAAAACAGTATTTTACCTGTAAATGCATTTTATCTATTTTAAGACAGAAGAAGAGAAAAACTGTGGCCTATAATAGCATTTTTAGAGAAACACTTCAGAAGATAAAACTCTGCCTAGCCATAAATGCACTGGTCTGAGAGAAAGGCTCCTCTTCTTCTTCATGAGTATCTACTACTATCTAGTAAATACAACTAATTTATCTTTGATAACACAGTTCATCATTATTTTCCTTTCAGTAATACATATACCATTGGCATCACTACATTTATCTTCGTTCATCTAAGAGATCTGCATTTTAATATCCTGAGGTTTCTTGATGGATGCTAAGGCGAAGATGGGCAAAGCAGCTGAACTGAAATAAAACATCTTTGCCTATTCTTATAAACAGCACTGCCCAAAGCTTGCCTTGCTTCCTGAAATGTTAGGTTGGTCTTTTTTTAAAAATGTTTTGAGCTTGATGCTTCTGGATCTGGGAGAGACATGGAAATAACAACATTACAAAATAAAAGCTAACACTGGGGTAGTGCCAACTGGGAACAGACATATGGGAAATCTGTCTAAAAATTTTTATATTCAAATCACTTTCTCTCCAATTTTGCAGTATCAAGCATTTGACTTACTCAGATAAGGTCTGAATAGAAGGCTGGGCTCTCCAACATGTATCTGAAACTAAAGGGCAGTTGCCAACATTTTGGGACAAAAATATTTGGGCACTAGTTTATTTTAATGTTTTAGGAAGAATATTCTAAAAACTTCAATATCCTTCTGCTGTATAAAACATTGATTGTTTGAAATCTCATCATCAGTCAACTTTTTGCTAAATGGTGGAATAAAACCTGAATGTGAAAAAAAACCCTCATTGATGCAGTCTCTGTACTTACTCTGAGAGCAGCTACTGAAATCTAGGGAATATATTATGAGGAAAAGTCCAGTTCAGAGCACCAGAGAGATAGACTGATGGTTAGCTAGGAGTCTTTCTAGTGACCTTGTTGAATTTTGGATCAGCCCATAAGATGTCAGATTATGTGTACTTTGGAATATAAATGCTCTATAAATGCATGTATACACTGTGCCTTGGGATGTGCAAAAGTACAGATCAAAAATACAGATTGGAGAGAAAGACAAATGTGATGGTAATTAAGTCAGATGAAACTAATAGATTTTCCAGCTGCAGTTAAGAGCTGTTAAGCAAATGGTGGTTACATATTTTCATCTTTCTAACATGGAAATGCAAGTATTTTATAGTTGTTGAAAGGCAGTCTTTATAAACCACATTGTCCAAGTATGAGCAATTGCTTTTTACTTTAATTTTCCCTAGGTTCTGCGTTTTCACAGTAACATTAAAATCGTTCTTTGAGGGGAAAAACAAAAGAGTTCAGACTGCTCAGCTAATAATGACAGCTTAGACATGAAATAATACTTTCTAATTATAGATACAGAGTGGAGTTCCTATGTTAACCTACTTTGTGGAGTCAACAAAAATATCAACACTAAGTACAAGGAAGTTAACTGAAGCTAGCATTTTGAGAAGCTGTTTTTTCACAAATCAGTCCTTAGTTATTATTTGCTAGTTCATAAATAAATCTAATACTGCTCCCTATTACTACTGTTGTTTTAAACATCACCTTTCAAAAACGTATTTTCTGTTAGTTAAAAGTATCCCAAATTGAACTTTTGCATATGGCATATCTTCCTCAAGATGAACATTTCTGAAATGTTTCGGCCAAGTCTATAGGGATGGTCCTGAGAATATGTAAGAATTTAGAGATTCAGTGCTTTTGTTTTCCTGAGCAGATTCATTTCACAACTTGGTCTTGTTTCAGCTGAAAGTAGCTATGACTGCCCAACTCAGTGCTGTGGGCATATGCGAAGCACACTAAGCTATTGCTTATAACATGCAGTCCCACTGGACTTAGGCATGGGGCTTCTTAGCTTACAAAACAGCAGAAAGAGGTCATTATGTCAAGACAAGCCAGCAAAAGCACTAGAACTAAGGCAGTGTTTTGTGTTGGCTGCTTAGGTGCCTGCAGATTCTGCCTCAGAAGACAGGCCATTTCTCACAGATTGTTTGGACAGCAACATGTCTCCATCCTTGAGTGACATTTATTCCTTTTGTGAATCTAAGATATGAATAAAGAGCAAGATGTGCAATGAATAAATATCAAATTGCTTCTTCTTTAGTGATCACCAGTCAATCTGTGCCTCAAATGGACCAGAACTTCTCTTGCATAACAGACTCACTGAAATGTGAGACGTTGAATACCTGAAGATACGACTAGGTCTGATTATTGAGATGCCTCAATTCTGAATAAAAATATATTAATATCAGCTTCAAATCTGCAACATTTGCAAAAGGGTTCTAGGAGGCATCTCCCCCTCAGGAAGAGCTCTAAGACCTTTGTTTCAACCCTGAGAACTGCAGGAACTGCACCAGGTGTAAAAAGACATATTACATCCAGCAGGTTCTGTATTACTTGGTTACAGTCCATTAATTGCCTCTTTATAATTGTCAAGGAATTGCAATACCTTGAGTCATTTAGGAAAAAAAAATCCAGAAAATGCTGCTTTTGCTTTTCCCCACATCCAGCAAATTGTACCCATATTAGAGTCATATGAATGCCCTGCAGAGACAAGTTGTCTTCTGCATGCAGTGGGTCTCTGATGCACCAACATTAGCAGAAAGGTGATCTGGCTGTTGCATTTCACTTTTAGTTAGACTTCCATTTCAAAACCAGCCCTCTACTGTTTGTTTCTTCTCCCAACTAAAATCTTACACTGGGAAAATGTGATAATTCACCTCCTTCTCCCTTTTTGCTACAGTAAGATAAAAGAGGTTGGCAAGCATGTGCAGAGCAAGATGAAGTCAAGAAGAGGAGCCCATTCTCCCATCCCATCGCAAGCGACTTCTAGGAACTGCTGCCTCTTCAGACCTTTTCTTCAGGTGACTCAATCTCCCAAATTGACTGTGATCCTGGAAAAATGGCTCATGCCAAATAACCATCCAGATAATGCTGCAAATTCCAAGCTAATCAGGGAAATTGCCTATTCACTTGAACAACAGTCACAGGCCTGGGAGGCGCCAGCCTCCAGCTGCAGTCATGCCTTGGCTCATTAGTCCTATGTGTCCCCGAAACTAAACTGTCAAAGGGGTGTTGAGTGCACAAAGCACTGGGCAGCATCTGAATTAAATTCCTGCGCAGAACCAAAAATAGAACACTTTGAGCCCCTCCTCTGTTGTGAAGAAAAAATTCCTGGACAAAAAAAAAATGCTTTTCTTGGTATTATTTAATGTGTTTTTCTGTCTAAAAAGCTAAAGATTTTTGGCCTCAAGGGGTGCTAGCCTGTTACCTTAGAGACTGTTTCTTTTAGAGGCAGTGGAGTGGCAGAGGGCATGCCTTTGTTGCTTACCTTGGCAACCATGAATTGCTAAATGCTGTTCCCATGAATGCAAGCCTTTCACTGCCATTAGTGCTTGCCCACAGGTATAAACATTCCTTCATGAAAAGGTCCAGGGGAATGTACACTACCTCGATAAAAATCAAGACGACAAACAAAAGCATATTATATAACAGAGCAGTTATATAAAATTAGATTTTAAAACAAGATGTGTCTTTAATGACATTGATCCTGGACGTGGTCAAATTTCCTGTTCCATTTATATACCCTACAGCCATAGCAAGTGGTGGCAGTGGGGAAAGGAGGCAAGTGAGAAAGCTCAACAGGATATTCTTGTTTCTGTAATTGCAAAATGGAAGACCACTGTGTCTGTACTCAGAATAAACCTGCTGGATGGTTTCAGAGGAATAGTACAACTCTAGCGGTCTCCCTCCCTGGCACCAAGGCAGATAGAGGCAGGAGGAAAGCAGAACTTTCCTGGGCTGTGCAATGGCACTAGATCCCCCCTGCTCATAGGAATTCTTTATGGTCTAGCTGGGCAAACACTACAGGCAACATTCTCAACATGTTTACTTGTATAAAGCCCTTGTACTGCAAAAACAAGAGATTTGTTGTATTCTTCCTGTAAATGAGGCTGTTGAGCGTGGAGGAATTAAGTTCTAAACTTAATTCTCCCCTCCCTTCCCACTCCCCAGTCTCCATTTTGTAAACTTAAAAAACAAGGTTTTGATTCCATTATCAAGTCAATCCACTTTTTCAGATCCCATCTGATAGTCAGTACTTCTAATAAAACCTTGGCCCAACTGGGTTTTTAGATTGTAGTGAGGTGTATTTAGAAAGAGAACAATCTCATGGGAAAAGGGCCACTACAAGACATGTCTCTAAATGTCTGTCAAAGGGAAGCCTGAAAGAAGCTAATGGCTCATGACAACTGAAAAGGTTAGACTGCAGCAATGCACAAGCAGGCTATGATTTTATGTGCCTATACAAGAGCAACTTTGTAAAATGAGATTTGGGTATAGTTCTATGGCAGGTTTGTTTGGCCAGGAGATGTCTTCTCTTGCCATCCATGTGGCAATGGTGCTTGGCACCTCCCATGTATCCCTCCCTGTGAGCCCAGTGAGCTGGACTCACATCCACTAGGTGCCACGACACCTGGCAGTCAAAAGAGCTCTTGAAAGCTGAGCCTAATGCAAGGTCGTTATCTTAGACCTTGAGCTGACAGCCATATCGCTGCGCCAGTTAGCCACGTGTGCACAGATGGACTGCTGCTTCTGAAATATTCACATGCACCCAGGAGATGTCAGTGGAATGGCAGTTCTTAGGATACCATGGGCCAAATCCCTACAGAGCCCCACTGAAGCCAGAAGAATGACCATGCTATTGGTGTTGCCCCAATTTGCACAAAGGGCAAATGCTCATTGCTAAAAAAAAAAAAAAAAAATGCAAGCAGGGAAAGAAGGCAAAGAGAGAANNNNGGTCAAGAGAGATGATTCTTCTCCTCTGCTCTGCTCTGGTAAGACCCCACCTGGAGTACTGCATCTATCTCTGGAGTCCTTAGCATAGGAAAAACATTGGAGGAAGTCCAGAGGAGGGCCATAAAGATGATCAGAGGGATGGAGCACCTTTCCTATGAAGTCGGGCTGAGAGAGTTGGGGTTGTTCAGTCTGGACAAGAGAATGCTCCAGGGAGACCTCGTTGTGGCCTTCCAGTACCTAAAGGGGACTTACAAGAAAGATGGGGACAGACTTTTTAGTAGGGCCTGTTGTGATAGGACAAGGCGTAATTGTTTAAAACTAAAAGAGGGTCCATTCATATTAGATATAAAGAAGAAATATTCTTATGATGAGGGTGCTGAAACATTGGGGCTAAAAGGCTGCCCAGAGAGGTGGTGGATGCCCCATCCCTGAAAACATTCAGGTCAGGCTGGATGGGACTCTGAACACTGTGATCTAGTTGAAGTTATCCCTGCTTGTGGAAGGGGGTTGGAATTAGATGACCTTTAAAAATCCCTTCCAACCCTAACTATTCTATGATTCTATAAAAACATGCAGAGCATTTCAGCAGGCATAAGCAACAGCCACACACCAGGCAGAGACAAAGAAGGACAGCTGTCACAGGAAGAACTTGGCCTGTTTGCTCTGCTCTGCCCTTTCTGGGTCCCAGCAGGGTAGCTGGAGGTTGAGCAGAAAGGACATGAAGAAGAGGAGACCTGAGCCTGACCAGGAAATTTGAGTGGCCTTTTCCTTTACTCCTGAAACCTGTGAGTTTGACTTTTCTCTCAAAAGAAGAAACGTCACACTCATGGGAAAAATAACCACAGATGTCACTTTTTAAGACACTTCTCTCTTTCCCCTTCCGAGCTCCAGTCAAGCAGTTCTCAATTCTCTGCTAGTAAAGCAGCTCCATTTTTGTTTCCCTTTTCCCTCATGTTGTAGAATTGTCAGAAGGCGAAGGATGGGATAGAGGCTCTTCTCCTGGGCAGAGGCTGGCCAGCTGTCCCTGGAGGTCTTGCCTCAGCATCTTCCCTCTCTCTCTAGCCTTCTCACTTACCCTCAAGAGGCGTGCCATCAGGCACTGACAGCCACTACCAAATCACGGATGTTCCCAGCACCCTGCAAGTGCCAGCCAACACGCCAGTATCCTCACCCACTGCTGTGGCACAAGCTTCACGCCTGCTGGCCACCTAGTGCTATAACTTTGAGCTTCTGCTGGTGTCACTGGGGGAACAGCTTTGAGCTTCTTTCTGCTAATCCCACTGATGATCACACCATCACTGTCCATCCCCTTGTAGGAGTGAGGCCTTTACTGATCTACACCATGCCCTTTTGTGGAAATATTGTCTATTCTACTACTTTCACACACCTTTATTGACATTTCCACTCCTAGTGCAACCTTAAGAGAATGAGGAACCTCCTGGTCTGTTGCACTGGGCAGTGCTGATGGACTCCACAGCCTTAGGGACTTTCAGGGGTGTGGTGAAGGTCTAAAGACCTCATTGTTAGAGGTTTCCTCTGAAAAGAAAACCAAAAAACTTACACAGTACAGAATTTACTCCTGCTTGATTTCAAATCTTATGAAAGATTACCAGCCTCTATGTCTGTGTATATTAAAATACAACCAAACCAAAACAGGGCAAGTCCACCAAGAAAAAATAAACATTAAAAAGAACAAAACAATACTTACACTTTTGGTCCCCCAAAAAGTGAGTGTTCTTTTAAGCAGTACTAAATGCAAAAACAACAACAAAAAATGAAAGCTGCTCCTTGGTTTCTTGATCAAAACAACCTTCCTTCATGAAACAAACAGTATCACTTTGCAGGTTTTGCCAAGCAAGAGACAATGGTAGTTATGGGACAATTCTACAATCCACAAGTGAGAAAAATTGAAAATACATTTGATATATGAGACATGAAACAATTGTGAAGGGATGCAGCTGTGAAATCCATTTGTGCAAACATCTTACAAGGAATACTAAAAAACTGGGGACTTGTAGATGAAGCTCAGCAGGCTTCTAAGTTCTACATTAGTGTAGAGTTATGGTGCATCTCAAGAAAACAAGCCAAAATATTTCTTCATGATACTTTTTCTCTGTTTTTCCTGCACCAAGTAAGTACACAAAAACGTTCCAAGAAGCAGAAAACTTGCTCTTCTCACTTCAAAGTAGAAGAGTATATGTGCAAATTGAAGAAATTAAACAAAAAAAATCATAAATATTTCTGAACTGAATATGCACTTCAGAAAAATATTCTGTCCTACAGTTCTCTGTTCAAAACTGTTGCTTGAGTTGGTTTCTGAAGTCCTTACTGTATTGAGAAGCTCTAGCATCTCCTTCAGGAAAAATGAAAAAGAAGAAAGGAAAATGATCAGGAGGGCTGGGGTACCTGTAAGCATCCACCATCTGAGCTGGTAACAAGCAGGCTTTAAGATTTAGAGGCAATTACTTTTTTTAGTCAAAAATCATCAGAATTCTGTTTCCTTTTAAAGTGTGGATGGTTCAGACTTGGAGTCACTTCCTTCCTCTACCCCAAAGGCACCCTTACCTTCCTCCCTTGCCTGACACCCTCATAGAAGTGCAGGCCAATATCTGCCATTGTTTCTTTCCTCGCATGGAGAAATAATAACCATTTACATCAATGAAACATAAATCTGGGAGCAAAATGGCATCAGATATCAATCAAAACAAACCAGCTATTAAACAAACATGAAGACTAGTAAGGGAATAAAGACAAGACCAAAGGCTACAGTTCTCACTTCAGTGTGAGCTATTCCACTACTTCCCAGTTGTGTTATTACTGCTCAACTGAGTGACAACAGACCACCGCATTTCAGAACCACCAAAGAAATTTCCTCTATGGGAAACACACAGAATAAGGTCAGATATTTCATTATTTTAGTCTTCCAGCACCCATGTCAGGTCACATTTAGATTCACTCAGCTGAATTCTCTGCATCTGAACTGTACATTCTTGACATATTCAGCAGTTCCTCCATAACTACAGCTCCCAGAAGAAAATATTCTTGCCTTGCCTTGTCTTGCCTTCCTTTCCTTCCCACAAAATTCTCCTCCCTCTCAGAGATAGGAATTTGGTGTGGCTTTGTCACCGAGTTTGGTCACTTCAGGTTTTGGAGAGTGGCTTTCCCCAGGTTCACCCTGACCTCAGCCCCCCTGCCGCCAGCCAGACAGTGGTCCTGGAAAGGCAGCACAGCCTTAGTCTTGACCCAAGAACATCTACATGATCACTGGATCTGATATCCCTCTCAGTGACATACAGGGCTAGCTTCCAGGGTATAATATTCTGAGTGGATGAAATCAAATTATTTCAGAGGAAGAAAGTAGCAGTGGTTTTGGTTCACTATATTGAATATGGTAAAGGTTGAGAGTTGCCAGGAAAAGGACCATGCAAATTAAGGAATATTTTTTTCTGTAACATGGTGAAATTAAAGAAAAGTTAAAATTAGTATTCTAACACTGGCTTCACAGGTCCCAGTTCTGCCATCACTGAATGAATGTGCTGAAATGTGAGGAAAAGAAGGCTTGCTTCTGTCAGGGAGCTCTGAAATGCTGTGATTTTCAGGTAGTAATGGAAAGGTTCCCTGGAATTATCTAATGATCATGTATTGGGCTGTTTCAACTCATACCTGAACAGCTCATATGCACTGTGGGCATACCAAGAGAGCAGCCCTCATCTCTCCTTCTCCAGATCTTACCTGTGGGTTGGATAGTCCTGATCATTCTCTTCATCCACTTGGAGCAAACAAGCTCTAATTCACCCAGTAATGTAATTTGTCAGGTTCTGTTGTAAAACAATGGTCACAGTTGGAAGGTACCAGTACACGTGACCCACAGTGATCCTCTTACAATTGCTGTACCAAAGTCACCATCAAACATTCTTCATTTGAAAGCATCCATAGCTGATTATGTTGTTGATTTATGTCATAAGTTATTGTATTACCTAGTCATGGTTAAAAACACTTTCCTCTAGAAGTTTTGGACTAACAAGTATTTTGGATGGCAAAGTCCATGAGAATGTGCTATTAATTTTTATCTACCTGATGGCTTCCTTTAATCACAGCCTCTACAGTGAAGTCACTGCTGTAATGGTAGACAGCAAATATTTAACAGTAGTCGATAATGCTATGCAAAAGTGTAAGGAACAAACTGAGGAAGAACACCATATCCAATTGACATGGCAGAGGAATGCAATAGGGAGAATGTAATTACTTGTGTGAGAATTTGCCTAGGAAACTGAAGCAAATGCCTCCGCTCCTTTGAAAAATGTACTTTTTAGCATATCATGATCTAAGTCTCTTTGCTAGGTGAACATTGCATTTCTAGAGTGCTGAAAGGAAAGTTATGGTGGAAAAAACCCACCAAATAAAACTGAATAAATGTTTCTTGACTGTTTATTAATTTCAAGTTGATATAAGGAAAAAAATGCCATAACTGTCTAAGAAAAGCAAAATCTAGGGAAAATAAAGCTAGTTTTCATCTTCACACATTTCTGAACTTCTAGAAGCTAGTGCCAGAGGCAGAAAGAATCAGGGATACTTCTGACCCAGGAAATGCTAAACTTGATTACAAATGCCTTTCTTTCATAGGATTTAAGACCTGAGGCTAGATTTACATTTGGAAACTCTTGAAAATGGTTTGGCAATTCATTGTGGTTTTGATGACAGCACTCAAATCTTTAAAAAAATAGCCTGGGATCTTCTGGATGCCTTTAAGTCCTGGAAGGAAGGTCTGAAGTCTGTACTCATTAGTAAGAGCAGAAGTCTACATCCAGAAAGCGCTTCAGAGGTGGCACTGCAGGGATGTGTTTAGAAAGCCAGTACCCAGCCTGGTGATGCCTTGTCAGGCACTATACAGGGGGTGGCTACAGGAAATCCACTCTGTGCACTGCTGAGAGCCTCTCCAGCTAGCAAACAGGGAAACCCTAAGGACAGGCACCGGTTTTTAACTCTGTCCTCAAGGGCCCATGTGTTGTACTCAAGAGTTATCGAAAGGCGCCTTTGCTTCTTCAAACCAATGTCTCAGCCTGTAGAAAAACTGCTTAAAATGCAATAAAAAGCAGAGGTGTCCAGCCGTGCTTTGCAAAAATGACCTCAGAACAGTCTACAATGTCCTGATTACATATGCAGTTCCATGGGAAGTGGCTGACTGCTACTCACTTTGGTCCTTCAAAGCTGGGAGAAATTGTATCTCTTTTGAAAGCTCCCAAACCAGCCAGTAACAGGCATGTGCCCTCTTGCCTGCTCCGACATCCTGTGCAACAGGACAGATGCTCTCAGACAAAGTGAGAGACTGGGGAGGCAAATTTCAAATATAAAATTCACTTCAATAACATATCCTGTTTTGTGCCAGCCTTCTTTCAAAATGTTCCATAAAACCAGTCGTAATAGAGACATTTACAAGCACGGAGTATAGATTTGGAAGAAGCCAAGACTCCTTTTATTCCAGGAAATTGAGAGAAACTTTCCATGCAGACATATGCAGCCATGCAATCACAAAATCTCCTCGAGTGTAACTTTAAGAGACACAGCAGCACTGCTCATCAGATCAGCCAGAACCACTTCATTTTGATTGAAGAGAGGAAAAACAACAACAGTAAAACCGCTGGGTTCAACAATTTAGGCCAAGTCCTAAAAATAGAACTGCTTTCTTATGGAAAGAAATACAAAAAAAACCCCTCAATCTAAAACAAACAAACAAACATAAAAACTGAAAAAAACACCCTCCAGAAGATCTGAACTGTTCTCAAAACTGTCTGAATTTAGTGCCAAACACACAGGGGCAGTCTAATACTTATGAGGGTGCCTGTGCCAGCTCCGAATCCCTCCAGTAACTAGAGACTGTATATCCAAGGCTGGGAAGTGACTATGGAAAAAAACCCTGTTTTCTAGTGGGCGAGCTGTCCAGCCGTTTTAACCTTTGCTTGGACACTTGCCTTGAGGCCTTGTGATGCACACTCTTTCCCCAGCATACTGCCTCCAGCTGCCAGTGCTTGCAGCCTGGCATGGCTCTGCAGTGGGACAAGCCTCTGGCACCTATGCTCCAGCAGCACTTGGGGTGAAGCTTTGCTGCTTGTGAGGAAAGGATTCAGCCCTGCTGATGAGACTGGCAACTCCAGCCTTCCTAACTGCCCAGATTAGGTGTCTTTGGTAGTATATGGGTCAGCAGTGCCCTGGCAGCCAGGAGGGCCAACCCTGTCCTGGGGGCATCAGGCAAAGCATCGCCAGCCGGGCGAGGGAGGCGACTGTCCTTCTCTGCTCTGCACTGGGGCGGCCTCACCTTGAATATCATGTGCAGTTTGGGGCACTACAATATAAGAAATATACTAAGTTATTAGAAAGCATCCAAAAGGAGGGCAACAAAGATGGTGAAGGGCCTTGAAGGGAAGCTGCATGAGGAGCAGCTGAGGTCACTTGGTCTGTTCAGCCTGGAGAAGCGGAGACTGAGGGGACACCTCATCACAGTCTGCAACTTCCTCATGAAGAGAAGAGTAGGGGCAGGCATTCATCTCTTCTCTCTGGTGACCAGTGACAGGATCCAAGGCAGAGGCCTGAAGTTGTGTCAGGGGAGGCTTAGGTTGGATATTAGGAAAAGGTTCTTAACCAAGATGGTGGTTGGGCAGTGGAACAGGCTCACCAGAGAAGTGGTCACAGCACCAAGCCTGACAGAGTTCGAAAAGTGTTTGGATGATACCCTCAGGCACGTGGTGTGATTATTGGGGATGGTTCTGTGCAGGGCTAACAGTTGAACTCGATGATCCTTGTGGATTCCTTCCAATTCAGCATATTCTGTGATTCTGTGATATGTCTGCAAGAAGGGTTCAGCCTCAGGTTTAACCAGAGGGTCCTTGAGGAGGGTCACCCACCCATGCCCAAGGGGGCACAGAGCAACCCCACAGCTTCATCCCACCAGGGAACGGGGCATCACTGGCAGAGCATGGATCTGCTTTTGCACAAAAAATCACTACTGTGGATGAATTGCCTGAAATTATCATCTTGGAGGAAGTCCTTGGTCTGCTAGGGGGTGTACAAAGTCAGAAGTGTCTGTGTGGGACTGGAAAGGCACATGGGAATGTGCTGTTCCTGGCATGTAAAATAACTGAAGAGGAAAGGCAGTTTTCTCTTTCCCTGCCTGCATCATTCAGAATGGGCAAAACACGAAAAATAATGTTAAGAAAATAAGTAACAAAGCAGCTTATGTTTATTCCCTGTGAGACTTCTTATTATCTTACTAAGAACCAGGCAGAAATACAGCTCATCATGATTTTGCTTTTGTGCTTTGTTCAGTCTCAAAATATACAGTACTAAGAGAATGTATCCCCTTCAGGGACAGAATAAAGGAATAAAAGCTTTCTGCACATTATACTGGCAAGAAATACAGGTCTTCTTTGTTCATAAAAAAGGCAGGGTTCTGGATTTTCACTAATCACCTGAGAACTTCATGCCAAAACACCTGAAATGTCACTAGTGACATGTGGCAACAGAGTTCTCAAGTGCTATTGAACCTGCATGTCCTTCTTTTTCTCTCCAGACCAATGTCCTAACAGCTATTTGTCCAGAACACCTGAAGATGCTGCTTGTAAAGACTCTGGGAGGGAAACTCCACCACTTCCTCTGAAATCCTTCCCACTCCCTGCTGCTCCTGTAAGCATGTCACTGGCAATGTCTGTATTAGTAATTTTGACTTTTGCTTATCGTATAAAAAAGTATTTTAAACAACTGTATAGAAGATTTTTAGCTGTACAGTTTTAGCTAATCTTCATCAGATTAATTATTGCTAAACAGACTCCAATGTAGCTCCATCAGTTTTCACATGAACTCCAGATGCAGTCCTTGCTTCAGTTTCCTGAAAACTTTTGTTAGAATGAGTGGATAAGACACTTCCTTCCATTCCACATGGCTGAAATCGGTGTAAGGACCAAGAAAGGCCAGTACATTTAAGGAAGAAAGGCCACTTTTTTTGCAAAAAAAAAAAGAGTTTTTAAGAAGCCAAGATCACAGCTGAATTTTCATATGCCAGATACAAGAAATACAATATAAGAGAAACAGAAATACTATTTCGGGTCACATAAGTATCATATTCTTTTAATAATCCTTTTATTAGCAGGCTGCCCTTTCCTGCCTCATCTTTCTTGCCAGAATTTCCCTCAGGCTTATACATTTCCATCACTGTTATGAGAAGGGCATTTGTCAGCTTCCTGTCCCTTAAAAAATATAACTAAATCTGGACTTGAACTTACCAAGAAGTACAACACAAAGCACAGAGCAGCAACTCTCACAGTTGTTTAAAAACGTGTTTCCAAGAAGGTCAATATTTTTTATATGATATTTATCTTCTTTCTAAATGTCTGACCCAAACAAATAATCAAAGAGAATGAAAGCCTAAAGCAATCAGTTTGAATTTCATCATGTGATTCTGGCCTGGTGTGTAGGAAAATACTCTTTTAACTTAACAAGCAAAATGTGCATTGGAAATATTATTCTAAGCATTTAATGAAGGTGCATAACTTGTGTGTTTGCTAAAGATAGTAAAAAGAGTAAAGGAATACTTTTTCAATAAAAAAATGCTCTTTTATTTTAAAATAAAAGAGTTTTGCTTATGGTTTTCACAGATATTTAGTATTAAAGTGCATCTAATAAGCATTTATTAATTCTCTTCAGGTAACATGTTTAACAAAAATACTCATTAAAATATAGGGGTTTTTATCATGACAAAATGAGAATTGAAACTTTTTTTGCAAAAATTTTTCTTTCCAAACACCTATCACAAATACCTTACCTCCGAGTACAGTGTAGTTAAATTGTTTATTCAAGAGACTGAAGCATTAGCCTATTCTCTTCCACTGTCTTTTTAATTTTAACCCTATGTATAAGTTTTAAAGCTTTCATGATTTGGACCAACTACAGAAGCCCCTTGGAACAGACGCTATGCCTGTACTAGGCATGGCTCTGACGCTGAGGCCAACTCAGTGAGTTGCAGGAGCATTTTTAATTACAGCACCATCTTGTGCATTTATGGTTACTTAAGTGCACTTGACCCCACCAGTTGTCTAATCCTTTCTTTTAACTTCTCCACGGTCTATTAAACATCCCCATTTACAAGACTCTCTGCTGGAATCAAACCCTTGGTGGCTGCAATGTCTGCCTTTCCCGCTTACAATGTTCTGACAGCCCTTAACATATTCCAGTCCAGATCTGACCTCTCAATGGTATGTGTCTAAACTGAGTCGATCTCACTGACAAAGATCAAACCACTACTTAAAATGTCTCGTGGCTGGATTTCCTTCCCAGCAGACCCCCAACTCCAAGCTGAAGTAGACATGAAAGGCTGCATGCAGCTGCAAGAAATATTAGGTAGGAGAACAGTGCAAGCCTCACATGATCTGAGCAGCCAGAGTTCCTGTGGCAGCAGGACAAGGAGAAGGGAGGGAAAACGGGTAATAGGCTCCTGACCCTAGAGTAAATCCATGCCTAGAAAGCGTGATGGCGACACTCAGCCATGCATGACAGGGATACTCCCTGCACTCTACACATGCACAATGATGATAAAGTCAGCACTAGATAAATTACTTCTCTGAATAGAAAGGAAAGATTTTATGCTATTTCCCTTCTTTGTGTTGTTACTTCATTCATTTTTACTTACAGCTCAGAACTTTCACAAATACCATCTGGAAAAACAACTTGCAGGTGATCCAACAGTATAACATACAGTATAGGTATTTTGTATGGAAAAAAGAATTGCTACTCTAAAGTACATAAGAGCAATTTATGAATTCTGTCTTGAAGCTGATTGCCAGTTGTCATTAAACTAGAAGGTGGAACACAATTCCTACTGTCTTCCACTGAGAAGTCGCAATATAGACAAAACCACTGCTTTCACAGGGAGATGAAGAGGCTAAGCAAAGAGCTATAACATCTACAGTTTCACCTGTGATTTCATTATTTACTTACAATCAGGCATTTCATTTTCCCTTTAAGTTGTATCTTCTTCTTTAGGACAAGTATTCTACCAAGCAGCAAGGAGAAAGCTCTTGATTTCCATTTCTTGAAAAGGTTATTTTGCCATTAATATGCTGGAGACCAGTCAAAAATTATCTTCCTGCAGGGCCTACAGAAACAGAACTAGTTAAAATAAAATTTAAAAAAAAAAAAAGGGAGTTGAACTAATTCTTGCAATACCAATGTAAAAAAAAACCAAAACATGTGCTTCCCGGACAAGTTCTTTAGGTCAAGTACAACCAGAATATGTATTTTGAAAAAGAGAGTCTCTTTCCCAGATAATAATGTTCTTTGGAAAGAATTCCATACTCTAAAAAACTGATCTGTGAAGTTTATTTTCTGGCTATATGGGTGGAGGAACACAGATCCAGAAAACACACTCATCATTCTCAGTGGATTAGAAAAGTTATTGCCTGTCTTGCACAACTTCTTCAACCTTCCTTGGTCCTCTCCTTACCTTCCTTGCAATCACTTTTCCACAAGATCCTATAGTGACCCTGATCTCACTGAAATTTGTCATTCCTGGATTTCTTTATCTATATCCCATTCTTGAAGAAATGTGTGGAGCTGTTACCAAGGAAAACAAAACCAGAGGGCTTGATAAGATCTCACTGAGTGATTGTGAGGGGTTGGGACAACTAACACAAAAAGATATTTCTTACTCTTCTGGTTATGGAAGCAAGAAATCAGTTAAACTGAAGCTCTCAGAAAGCAACCCACATGTATTACTTCAGATTTTGTTCTTATAAAACAAAAATGAAACCAATAAATGAGCAAGATCCCAACTATCCTGGGATAAATAGGTGAATAATTGTTCTGTACTATATCTTAATAGTGAGAAAACCAATATCCCATTTCAAAAACTGTATTTATAGGGAAGAGCAACTGACACCATTCACTTAGACATCTGACACTGTTCCACACAGCATCCTTGTCTTTAAACTAGAGAGATATGAATTTGACAGGTGGACCACTTGATAGACAAGGAATTGGCGGGATCGTCAATTTGTAGTAAAGATAACTTATTCCAGGATTTGCTTTTCCATTCAAAAGGTATTTAAATTAAGGAATCTGGCTAGTACTTGTGAATTATTACTTAAAGTTCCTTGGTAAATCCTGTGTTGTACATGGTGCAGTACCATCAGTCACTGTGCTGAAAGAAAGTAAGGATATTCCACATTTCACAGAATCCCACAATATGATGCCATTGTCTTTCTAGCCTGAAATAAGATGACACAGGGTATAATGAGAGTTACCACTTCCACTTCCCACACAATTAAAAGTAATGGCACCTGTCTGTAAGCACAGTCAGTGAGTTCAAAACATTATTTAAAATTAAGCAAAGGCAAGAAAGACCTGAACTGACTAAGTCTGCAGAAGCTTTGAAGAAGCAGCCCGCTTTAATGGAGACTGCCTCTATCTTTCCTAATTATTGCTAAGGAATTAATTGCTGCAGCTTGCAAAGGAAAAGCAGAATGTTAAGTCAAAAAATTATCATATTACATTTACAAATCCCAGGCACTACCTTGACTTTTTAATTTCTGGTTTCACAGGATACTGGTGCTTTTTGATAATCCTGATGTATCTACAACTCTCTTCAGAAATGGGTCTGACTGGGACAGTTTCTCACAGAAGGCCTTGGCAGGAAGAATGCAAAAGCAAAACATGCAAAAACAGGTTTCTCACTTATGTGGGGTTGTTACATGAGACTTTCTTCTGAGATGGGATACAGATCTAAAGCAGTCTGGTTCTTAATATTCAGGCTAATCATGGAGGACAGTAAAACCCATGGTATTTAAATTGAGTAAACAGCAATTTTGAGTCATATTGTTGCTCTCCTCTAATATGCTGTATGCTGTGGCTGAAAACACCCAACATCTGGACTCTGCATATGATATTGTCAAAGCAGTACTTGGTCGTTGCCAAACTCTTGAGCCCATGTGTGGCTTCACAGCTTGATATTCAGAGAGCTCAAGTATGATTCAAATTCTGAAAAATCACCAGGTCTCTGGCTGTAATATGATTCAGCATTTTGGAGGCGAGCCTTCTTAAGGAAAAAAAAAGAAAACAGCAGCAAAAAAAGCCCCAACTGACCATATATGGCATACAACTCATAGCAAAGAAGCAAACTCCTTGAACTCCTTCACTTCACAGCAGAGCTCCATAACTTGACTGGTTGATATAAAATATGGCTTATCACAAGCATCAGGCTAAATTCTGCTCACGTAACAACTGTGTAAACTCAAACTCCACTAATTTCAACAATACACAGCCTGTTTAAATATGAATGTACAGAAGCTCTTCGACATGCCTCTTGCTGGTGCTATTTGAGGTAAGATTGAAATCATTAACAAGGTAGAGAGCAGCATCCTTACAGACAAAAACCTCCAGTGGAGCTCCAGGTGTATGGCTACAGAGGTGGACTCAGTCCACCACACAGACATTAGATTTGTAAATGAATTAAGCCTTGTGAATTGACAAGAAACAAAACCCAGGTTCTGCACACATGCAAAATGCACTGGGAACCTCGGGCTTAGACTAATTGCTCTGCGTGCTCCAGGGTTGTTTACATACACAAAAGACAATCATAGCTTGCCAAAATGAGGTGCCTACTGGCCTGGTACATTGAAGAGTTCAGCTGCTGATTCACATTGCAAAGCATATTCCTCAAAGTTGGATCCCTGCCTCCTAGAAGATAAAAATAGTTAAGCCATGACTTTTTTTCTTCATTTATTGATTGTTCAGGTGGACCAGCACTGCATCAAGGCAAGAGAGCCCTCCGCCCTCATGCTGTGCTGCTCAGCCCTGCCTGGTCACACAGGTCAGACACCGTCCATCCATCTGTAGTGCCCTCATTCTTCTGGTGACGATGCCTGTTCTTCCCTTGCCAAGCAAAATGGCTTAACTAGTATTCTCTACTCCCTACAAAATACATGCTCAGTCATTTGGGAAATCAAAAAGAAAAAAAAAAGTGAAATAAATGCTGCACCAATTCAAGTTGAACAATTTGTTCAGCACTACAAAATGTTGCTTTAGGAAAGCTCTCTTTTAATATAGTAAATGAGACAAATGGAGTCCCCTTTTTTCTCATTCCCGTCTCTTTAACAGTAATTGAATGAAGGGGAGATTGTGAGGTAAAATCAAGCACATCTGGGTCAATTAGCATGGAAAGTCAATTCTTTAAAACCTGATGGATGCCTCTGGGAATCACGCACTTCACAGCACGAATCTCAGTGCAGTGCTGCACTCTCAGCAACTCAACTCAATTAAGCCATTACGTGGTTCTTTAAATCTGGGGATTCCGGGGAATTGGCTAATTGTCTGCTTGTCATGGTTCCTCCTCAGGGAGCATGTAAATGTCTTCTGTTTCTCCTATAGATGTGCGGTGCACATAACAATCCATTTTAGCTGACTTATTCAAAGCTTATTTCTCCCGTGGGAAAATTAATCTTCCTCCTCAAATACAGAACAAAGCTCTCCAGTGGAAACAAACCATGCCATCAGTGTGGAATAGGTTTTCAATGACTACGATCAAGTTTATATTTCCTTTTCGTTGCAAGGCTCAACTATTCTCCCTGCTTTCACTTGTTCATAACTTTCACAACCAAACCTCAGGCCTGTGATAGGTTTTAATCATTATCTGCAGCTATGAGCAGCTTTGACATGCTCCTGGAGTTACCTAATGCACTGTAAGTCACCACTGTCTTTACAATCAGCAGAGCCTGAGCAAGCCATCCAAGCATTTATGAAGCACTTTACTGCATGGACAGAGCTGAGTGTCTCCAGAGGATAACTCATCCCATATTCAGATAGGTGAGCAGGATGACACATTAGGGGATGCTACTCTGTCCCAAGAGCTGCTCTGGATTCACTGAACCAAAGGATCCTCTAAAGAGCTGTTGAACAGCCAGCCTAAGGCAGACATTCCACTTTTAGACAGCAAAATTAGTGAGCTTAATCCCACCTACATTTCCTCGCTGTGACTGTGACAACCACTCAGGAAAGACAGACTGCTGTCCCTGTCTCACCACACCACCTCAGTGAGTTCCTCTTCATGTGCACACAAGCAGCTGCTTTCACTCTTCTTTTGCTTCATGTTCAGACTGCTGAACACTGAAAATCTCTAGCTGGCCTCTATGGGAGACAGTTACTGGGCGCTCAGGATTGTGGAAACAAGTCACCCCATTTAGCCCCTAATACGAATTTAGAAGGCTAACTTTAGCTTCAGATTTTTTTAAAACTTGGCATGGTATTAAAATCCATCCATGGGGCGAGTTAATTTTTTACCATCAAAGAGAAGTAAAACAACTTCTCCAAGGTCATACAGCAGGATGACTAGGATTAGAATGCCACAAATTCCATGTGCTATAACCAGAAAATTATTCTGTTTCCTAAATGTAACATAATTGGGACATAGTCTGATAAATGGAGACTGAGTAAGCCACACTAAATCTACTGATGTGTTCTGCAATGTCTGGATGCGTCCCCAACCCTAGCTATGAAAGGAAATGTAATTATGGTAATGAGAAAGTGCAGTCCACCCATCATTTGGGTTACCACACACATACGTAACCGATTCCAAATATAGAACTGCAGTAATGTCTCTTACACTCTTATCTCCCACTGGATTCCTTTTCCTTAAGTTATAAGCTTGCCATCTTTTCCTCTGACAGCAGAAACAATCTATTTTGATGTATGCACACTAGCTAAAAAGTTATCACGTCCATCAGGACACTGGGAACAGCTGCTGGACGTTCACCAGAGAGCTGCCATTGGGGGCAGACACCTTCACTTGCCCACATAGATGTAACCAGACAGTTTGCTCAGGCTCGATGCTGGGGATGAAGAAGGGAAGCTGAGAAAGAAAGTTCAAGGAGAAGAGGATGATCAAGAAGCCTGGAAATTTCATAAAGCACCCTTGTGTTTTGGAATCTATGCCAATTTTAAAAATGAGGCATATGTCTCTTAGTGCAGTCTAAGCCATGAATGCAAGGCAGTGTAGAGATTCAAAAGCCTTATTTAAACATCCTAGTTTGGCTCCAGAGAAGCAGCATAGCATAGCACACAGTTCAGGCTAGCTTACACAGCTTCTGCCATGGCAGTTTAGATCAGTGAGTGCCTTGGGTCTAAAAAAGGTCTATGTACAATGGTGTCCTCTGCGTGTATCACTCACTTAGTTTACATCATCTGGAGGATGTGTCTTCACAGGTGGTGCAATATGTGTGTGTAACTTAAAAATTTCAGCTGTGGCTCTGGAGTACGTGCAAGGGTTCCTGACGACAAACATTCTGGCTCTCCTGTCTGTCTGCAATCCAGGGACACAATGCCAGACACTTTTCCTCCTGCGGTGGACTGGCATGCAATTATTTTTGTGCACCTCAGCTTGCCTTGGTTACAAAAATGAGAGGAAACATTTTATTACCTTTCATCTCCTAAACCAGAGTGTGGCAGATAGCGAAACTTCCAGTTTCACCAAGTTTTTGCGGGCAAAAGAGAAATGGCTCATTGCCAGGTGTCTATAAAGGCATTCAGAGGTATCTAAAGCTGAAAAAAGAGTTCTGACTCTGACTTGAAAATGTTAGTATCTTTAGACTGTCATGCCTAGATGTTTGCCATGAGTTACAGGACTATAATCAGAGGTAGCAGAGGCAACAGTGAGAAGAATTAGAGAACAAGGCTGTGACCTGCACAACCCCACACAAGGCTCTCTTCTTGGAAGTGCCTTATTCTTGTACTGAGCAACAGCATGTCACAGCAAAGTAATCCCAGCCACGGTAGGGGCAGCCAGTCCCAGTGCACTGGTCACATCTCCTTCAGTACTCAGTGCTTCTGGACACATCAGAGCTTCACATCAAAGGGACGCTCTGTTTACCTTCCACCTACAATGAAAGCAACACTATAGCTCTGTTCTCAGTGAAAATAACACTGCTGCTCTTGTATGTGTGTCTGGACCGACCATCTGGATGTTGCAGATTCAAGGTACTTTAATTTCCTTTTTAGAAAAAAAAAAGAGAAGAGAAAAATCAGCAAACTACCTCTTCTGCCTCCTGCCTTTCTTACTGCCTGGAACTAACCAAGATGGTGCCTGATCAGCCATGGATGGAGGAAGAAAAACAGAGGACTAGAGTAATCCCAGTAAATTCAATCTAGCCAAGTCAACAGCAACTTAAAGGTTTTCTGGATGCTTTGCAATCCACATGCAAGGAGGTCCTCCAGTCCACTTTCTGCTAAAAATGTATCTGCATTCCAAAGTTAATACAGACAGAGGCCAGTAACAACTGAACTGCTTCCTGAGATAAGGTGCAGTGGCTCCTACAGTTGAATATACACCATATACATGCTGATGAAGGGACTGAATATTCAATGGCAACCACATGTAGTGTAGCCAATTCCTGACTGTCCTGCATATTTTTTGCTGTAACTTTCTATCCTGGTTCAGAGATTACATAAGATGCTGCTACCATATTTACACTGGCTTCAATTTGATGCAAGTGACTACATGAAATGTCACACACACACACACACACA
>VWZF01001848.1:1424856-1439409 GCA_013396755.1 Sclerurus mexicanus | reverse complement strand
AAAAAAAAAAAGCCATTTTGAAGAACTCCTCTTACCTTTCTTTAGAAACAGCTCTAGCACCCTCTAATACCCAGGGCAGCACAAAACCTGGTATGTTCCTTGTTATTTCAAAGATACACACACATGAACATATATACGCATACCTACACAGACCCAAAACTCTCTCCCCAGGAACACGGCCTTCCCTTTTCAGATACATACCAGCAGGAACACACAGACTGAAGAAACACAGGCAGAAAATAGTCATGTTTTTCACACAGCTGTTTTATTCTGCTTGCAGGAGTTCCTTTTCCAGTCACAGGCAAGGGTTGAATCCAGAAAAGCCAAAGGCAGTTGAGGCGGGATGTAAATGAGACCACACCTTTGAAACACACTCCAATCATAAGGGAAGGCTGTAGATGTAAATAAAACCACACCTTTGCTGGACCAGCCTCCTCTTCTTATGTAAACAGTCTCCACATAAGGCCACTCCTTCAGATGGGCTGCCTATTTCCATTTGTGATGAGAGGCATGTAGGTAAGGCCAACCCCTTCCACAAACACTTAACTAAAACTTTGAGAGGAGTGTAAATTTTACCCTTCTCTGGCTAAGAGAAAGCTAGTTCTTTCTTTGGAAAGCACTTTATTGCTCTGCATGTGATCCTATGAGCCAGCACAAATCTTTCCCTCGTCTTCCTGTCAGACATTGAAGACTGCTTTATGAACATATATATTCATATATATTCATAATATAGCATATTATGCCTATAGAACATAGATACACATTTTATCATGCAACTTTTGCCTTGCACTGACAAGCCTTTACACTGACATTAGATGGGTGCCTTCCTTACAAGTGGGCAGAATTCAAAAAATGCAACAATGGAAACAGTGAGATCCTGCTGCATTTTCTCTTATATCCTTCTTTCCATGTGCACATCCAAAGCTGATTTTGAGATTTCCAACCCAGATTGAATGCAAGAGGCTTTTCCCAAAAGGTGAGGAACTAAACTGCATCCAGGCTTCAATGCAACTTTCTTCCAGATGTCAGAGCTCACTATAATCATCTTCAATTTTGGTTTGGGTGAACGAGCAACCTAAGTACCAGTAAAGCACTACTATCACTGACAGTCATTTAACTATTGGAAATACTTATAATGCCTAGGTTAGGAAGGCGACCAATTTGAAGGCATTCTGAGAGGAAAACCACAGTTCTCATCTATACTCCTCACATGAAGAAAGTCTTGGAGAAATGAAATAGACTCCAGTTTCCTATAACAAGATACATGAGACAGAATGAAAGTGCTTGCAATGGCACATGCCTTAGCCAAAAAGGTGGTTTTTAATAAAACTGGGAAAGGGTGTACTGCATTCCCACAGAAATGGTGGAGAAACAGATGCTGCCCAAGTTTAGGAAAACAAAATTGTCCACATTTTTTATGTTTGCACTAAAGGAAAAACTACTGCTTTAAAAAATTGATGGAAGACTATTAAAGGAAATCATTATTATCATGGCTCCCACCTGAGATACAAGAGGCCAGGATTTGTGAATATCTTCCTTATAAATCCATATTTCAGTTGAGTCTAAATGGGCCTGAAATAACTAATTGAGACCAAAATCTGGATTGTGAGATCCCTGGAAACAAATCTGGCTGTTTACAAAATTCTAATCTAGAAAGACCTTGAGAGCAGAAGAGGGATCATTTTTAGTGGTTAAAGCTATCTATCTTGTTTGTGATGCTTTATAGCACTAATCAGTGATCAGCAACCAAACAGGAAGTTTGCAATTGGTGCTGATGAACATCCAGAAGTCTAGATCCATATTTAGCCATGTCCTACAGCATTTTCTTCTGAAACAGTCAGCTGTCACATAACAGAGGCTGTCATGATATATCTGGAGCTCACATTTCCAAGGACATCCTGGACAAACCCAGAGAGGACCAAGCAGCAAAAGAAAGATTCAGAAACAATCTTGGTTTTTAGAAGATTTAGACTTTAGAATTATTTCATGCTCAGGCTTAAAAGTAGGTTATTTCTAAAGCACGATTATTATACTAATTTAATGAACCAGTTCATTAGGCTTAAAATGTAGCACTCAAACCAAACCATAGATGCAATTTCACTTTTAAGCCAGTCCCCCAGAAGTGCCTACCCAAAAGCTGTACCCTTTAATGGATGAAAGAAAGGAAGCAAAATGAGAAACCCACCATAGTCTAATCTTTCAGTCATTCCTCCATATGTTTTTTCTGTTTTACAGTTTGTAAACTTCCCCCTCAGCATTTTCCTTTCTTGCTATTTCTGCACCAGTTTATACCACACACCTCTTCTTCCTCACTCTTCTTTTCAACTGCAACACTCCTAAAGTCCAACCATCTTCCCTGCACTCTGAGGAAATACCCATCCCAGGCTATTGGTTCTCCCATATTTTACAAGGTCTGTTACACAGACCTGCGCTTAATCTGTGCAGCACAATTGGCAAAATCTGGACCCAAGCATGGTCTCTTCAATGCAGCTGTTTTACTGTGCATTGCTGCAACACTTCACACAACTGGTATCCTCTGCACACTAGTTTACTACTAAAAATGTATTACTGTATCAGTTATGTCTTAAACCTACTAGTTCAACAGATTATGTAAAACGCATTTTAACTGGCTAATTAGCTAGATCATTTAGGAAGACAGCCACTTAAAGTCCCAGACTTACAACAGAATTATTTAGTGAAGGAAATCTATATAACAGTATCTGAGAGAAACTTTGAAACTAAACATTACAAGAGAGAAACTTCAGTTGGTGAGAGACCAATAAACACACTGTAAATTCTGAGTTTGCTCAAGAAACACTGAGTCGTGAATGACTATTCCAGAAATGGAAAAATAGAGAGTCTCTTGACATCCGAATAGGGTGCGCAGGCAGTGCTCCAACAAACAAATCAGCAGTGGAAAGAAAAAAATGCCTTCTTGTATCCAAATAGTTTTGAAAATGAAAACAGGGATTAAAAAAGAAGAATTAAAACATGGGAAGCTGAAGTCTATTCATATATTTTATTGTGCCACTTGAAAGAAAGCTAAATGCAGGCTCTGTCCTGATGAGAAGCAATATCCTCTGTTTTTCTGCCAGCATTAGATAAGACTGTCAAAGATGGGTTTTAAAATAGGATGGGATTTAAATCAGTGCACAAGAAAGAGAGATCATGCTGCTTCCTCTTTTTTTAAATGCAAGAGTGACTTTTCTAACCTGTGTACTCCAGAGGTGGCAATCCAGCTCTTGCCAATGGCCACTCTGCAAAACAGAGTCTGAAAGGGCAGCTGCTGGTAAAACTGACAAGTTTTACCAAGGGCACTACTGCCCTTGCCTATGAAAGGCAGGAGACCCCTGAAGGAATAACCTGCACCAGCCCTCTGCCCTGCAAGTACTGGTGATGCAGCCCACACTTGAGCCCTCTGAAAACGTCTCTGGCATATCACCTTTCTGGCAGATGCTTGAGGGGTTATGGTGGAAACTCAGCTACTCTACTCTGAGGGTTGTTCAGTGTTAGAATACCTAACTGAAACTCAAGAAACACAAAATGGTCCTGAAGCAGCTGTGAGGGGAGGTAAGGCCCTTGTGTGCAAGCACCGTCAGAAAACAGTTTAGTACTCTTGGGTCTTCAAAGAAGCTCTCACTAGACTCAGTGCCTGTCTCAAAAACTCACCCTGCAATCCCAGCAATGAGAAAGCATGACAAACAACTACTGTTTCTTTACAGGTAGAGAAGCTTTAGTCCATATTCCCAACTATAATGCGCACTCAAGCACAGGACTCAAGTAAAAGCACAGAATATGCAGAATGATGGCTGAAGGTCTCCAAAGAAGTGATCATTGATAGATCCCTACCTGTTGGACTCAGTGGCCTGTCCCCAACACTGATGCTTTGAACTACCCAGCCCAAGGCTCTGTACTGTAGACACTCACAACAATGGAATTTGGTTTAGGAACAACTATAGCAACAGAAAACAGGAAAACTGTGTTACCAGATTTGCTTTTACACAATAGGCTTTAATGACTCTGAACAAATCATAGAATATTTTTAAGTGTTCCCTGATGTGGGCCAGAAAATAGATTTTTTGCTCCTTGAAGAATACTGGGTTTACAATAATTTCTTCAGCACTACTTACAGTGACAGACATTAAAAAATATCACTCAAAGTGAAAATTTTAAATGTGTTTTTCAGGCCAATCAAGACCAGTAGGTCATTGACACAAAGTGGATTTGAAATAAACTCCCCCAACATTTCTCCCTTCCAAAATCAAACCAACACATTAACATGTTTAAGAAGAAAAGAATTCCAAGTTTTTTCTCAGCTTCATTTTGCTGAAAATTAACACAAATGATGCACAGGGACTGTTTCATCATGATTCCTCTTTCTAATAAAAACAAACTTAGATCAAAGCTCCTCAGTTGCCCTAGTAATTTAAGGAGAAAAGACTACAAATGTTCTGGTGTCTTCTTCTCTCTGTTGAGAAGATGATAGGCGAAGAAAACTGCATAAGACAGATGCACAGATAAGCAGATGCTCCCAATTTTGAACACACACCAAAAAAATAGTCCTGAAGTTCAGAAAAAGATTTTCTTAGCCTGTCTGTAGTTCTGACTGGTTCCCTAAGTGGAAAACAAATATCTAACTGGTTCATATACTCTTGGAAAAAAAAAAATCCTGCCATAATTTTAAAGTGCATTGGTCATAGTTTATTTTTAGATCTGACAAACCACAGAAACATCTCCAAAAATATTCTAAAGAAACACAGTGACCATTCCAGTGTGGAGACCAGAAATGTTTTAACATCCTCCAAGCTATGGTACAGGCTAAACAAATCTGTAAGACCCCTCGATAGCCTTCCAAAAAGCCTCCCACATTCACCTATACACTGTTTCATAAAAACTTCTCACCTAGGCTAGCAAAAGTAGTCTTAACTAGAGGCTCATAGTCAGAAGCAGATCAAGGAGTCACTTATTGAAGAAGGGAGCATCAATCTGAAGACAGAAAAGGAAGCCCATGGGAACCCAGACCAAAGGTGGTGAGGAGAAACATCTCTTTGCCTGAGAGGAGGCAGTTCACTCAAGACACAAGTGAAATGAGGAATGGTGGTGAAAAGGCACTGAGACTCAGTCTGGGAAAATGATGTTCAGGAAAAGGGGAAACCTTCCAAAATTGGCAGGGATTTGAAGCACAAATGATGAAAAAGTAAGTGAATACTTTGCAAAATGCAAAGGACAGAGGCAGGCAAGTTTTACCCCTCATGCTCTGGTGATGATATGTTACAGACAGGCAGAGTGTCAACACTGCCCCATGGTCAATCCGAAGTTATCTATGGCTGGGTTTTGTAGTATGTCTAACAATTATCTCATCCCCTACACTTACTTACCAATTCAAAACTTCCTTCCAAGAAAGAACAATCATTAGGCAAGAAGATCACAAACCCTGGGCCTATTTTCACTGGAAAATTCTCCCAGCATCAATTCTGTGGACCCATATCACACAAATTATGGGTGCTCCACTCTCTTAACCTTTGCAGGTTTTTTTCTCTTCACTTTCCCTGTTATTCCCATCTTAGTTCTCCCCAAAACATTAATGCATTGGTTCACTTAGCCCAGGATTATCAAATATGCTTGAAGTCCTGTAACTACATTCCTGTTTAGCTTTCTTGATAAATGTCTGTGGGATAGAACTTCTTGTTACCTTGGTAGGGTATTTTTTGTTCCATATTATTATTGGTTTTATGGACAAATGATGAGAATGTACTGCTCTGTGTTGGCCTGAAGCAAAAGCAGGAAAAATGAAGGAATTTTGAGTAAAAACAACTTTGACAAGATTTGCTCTGATGGCCTTCCAGAAACAAAAATTTGACACCTCATCCATTCGTCACCTAATTTGATTTGAAATACAGCATGTGTGGTTTTCTTGCTGCTAATATATCATAATATATCATAATAAAATATCAAAAGCGCACAAGGAATTGGCTCTAGACATAATGTAAAATTTAATCTGCGCATGAACAAACTTGTGACCTCTAGCACCAGAAATACACATCTCCACCTTTTCAACTAGGAGAATAATTCAACTGCACTACAGCAACTATGCTGTCCATTCACCCTATACTATGATTGAGTAGAAAAAGAAGGGCTAACATGTCTAGTCAAAGTGTTGGATGCCTTAACACTCAAAAGGGATGGCATAATTTCTCTCAAACTTACTTCTTCTTTTTTCCTGAAAAGAATAAAGTGACGAAACCAGAAAACCCATAGAAACTGGAATTACAAACCAATGTAATGCTGGCTTTGTTCTTGGTTTTGTCTTTTACATGTATTGATTCTTCAAATGCTACAAAACACACACTGTGTCCAGAATTAGTATATTGACACTGTACTTTGTAAAAACACTTTAATCAGGCTCTAGGTTTTTATACTGTTAGGTGCCAGCCTTTTCATTCTCTTCTTTTACATGCTTGCACTTCTTTGCAAATTTCCTCAGTAAAGGTTATGGTGGGGGGGGGGGAAGCTTTGACAAACCAAGCTGAAAACGCTTTAGTAAAAGTAGGACAGAAGTGTAGGTATCTTTAAAATGAATTTATGTGACATTGGGACACTGACTCGGGTCAGTGATCTCCAGGGTTTTACTGCAAGAGTCCGGGTGAGTGCACTAAACTGTGGTACAACCTCCAGTATGCTTCTGACTTTAATCCCTTCTATAATTCATGCATCATTGGAATAAAGGAAAAAATTAAAATCTGCTCAGAATTTACTTTATCTTCTTTTGTTTGCATTTTTATGTCTGGTTAATTTCCTGAATTTGCAACAATTATCGTAAATAAAAACAAGAAATCTGAGGTTTAGGCACAAGTTTGGAAAATGTATATATATTCTTGTTATCTTAGATGTTTATTCTTGAGCAAAACCAGCCTTGCATTCCTTGAGAATTTCATTATACTTAACAAAGTTCCACTCAAACCTCCCAAAAGCATAAACAAATTCCTTATGTCTTATTTGGAAACTGGACTATTAATTCTCTTTCTTTGTGTGTGTGTGTGTATGTTAGGCACAAGGTTGTGGAGCAGGGATAGAATTTATCAATATACTAAACACAAAGAATGTGGATTTCTCCCAGGCTCCTTTCAATGATAGTTCAAAAGCCCAGGAATCACAGACATACAAAATGCACCAAAAAAAAATAAAAATCTTACCCAAAGAATTGGTTCCCTTCCCATCCTATTTTCATCATTAAAACAAAAAACAAAGATCTGCTCGCCATAGTTCTCTCTGCATTCTAAAATAACACATTTAGCAAGTAATACACAGCATTACTATTTCTCATGATAGGTTACAGAAACAAATGCATTTCTCCTTTAATTCTCCCATTTTCCTCATTTGCTCTATCTCACTGCAGGTCTGTGCACTCAGATATGGGGGATTTTATAAAAGAAAATGTGCCTGATTCATTCCTTTCAGTTGCTTTCCTGATCATTAACTAGTTTCTGAAAATTACTTAATTCTTTCCCCAAAATTGTTGACTAGATTGTCCAGTGATAATACTCCCTAACACAGACCCAAAAAGGAAGAAGCATTTAGTCATCCCACTGTTTCTCTCAGTGCATATTGTTTATGAGTGCAGTGGGGCAAGAGAAAACAGATACTGTCATCCCAAGGTGCGGAGAACAGGAGCACCCCAACTTTGCTGCAGACACATCTCTCTTCTTCTGGCAAATGAGTTTGCTCCCGGTTGAACTGACCTAAGAATGGCTTCCTGATGGTAAAATGCTTTGAAGGCACTGGGAAAAAAGCTGCCAAGCCCGCCTCATCCTTGCCTGGTTCCTTGACAGCACTCTCCTCACACACCATTTTCTCCACTCTCTCCTGTCCATCCCACTACCCCACAACCCTTCCCAAACAAACACATATGTGCACCTCTCTCTTCTGGCCTTTTTAGCCTTTCCCACTTAGCACCATGGCTGGTTGTCTCTGGGTATATGCTCAAATTCAGCAAAGGTTATGGTAGCTAACAGGAGGGATAAGCCCCTTTCCACCCTCCTGTTATACTGCACTACTCCAAAATCCCAACCCACTCCTTCAACTCGCATTCCTACATCCCCATCTCTGCCCACATCCCTCCTCCACAAAGCTGCACCAAACCCCGTGGCAGGGCAGGATGGTGGCTGACAGTCACGCTGCTACTGCAGACTACACATTGCAAGAGCAGCTGTGGTCACACACAGGACAAGGGAGCAATCCCATAGCCATGGCCCAGGCATGAGGAACGCATCCGCTGTCCCCATCCTGCCTGCGGAGGACCCAAGACAGTCCAGTTGCATTAAGCAGACAGCATAAATTTTAGCAACACTAACAGTCCCACAAGAATAATCCTTTCCTATCAACTGGGCAAAATTTTCCTCCCTGTGTCCTCTGCCTTGCCTCTGCCTCGCATTTTTTCTTCCTTACTCAATAGCCCTAACGTGGGAAAAGCCTTTTGTCAGAACTACAGGGATTTTGCAAGTACTTTAAAACTCCCACGTGTCATCCTCCCTCCTGAGGCAGGAAAACAATTCAGTCACATTCCCCTTACATCTGGACAGAAAAGCTGCTTGGAGTGAATAAGAAAAACAGCGTAGCTTTGCGATGCAGTGAACCATTCAGCTTGTCCCAGCTGCAGAAACCCTCCAGCTCCTTTCTCCAACCAACCCTTACATTCCTAGCACATCTACTCTTTTGCTCCTGCTCTTCTCCTTGTGAGGGACTGGCCAGGGTACACACGTGGAATACACCACTTGCTTCGGTTCTTTCCTAGGCAGCACAGTCCTTTCCAAACTTCTACTCCCCCCTGTGGCAGCTTGATGGCAAAAAAAAAAAAAAAAAAAAAAAAAAAAAAAAAAAAAAAGCATGCTTCCCAAGTCATGCACCCTACCGTCACTCTTTGCAAGCCATTTATTGAGAAAAAAGGATATGTGAAGGCCTAGATGAGGTCTCACTGAATTTAAGATGGTAAGGTAAGAAAACTGTTCCCAGGGAATTTGAAACTGTAGCCTGGGAGTGACATAAGAAGAAAGAAAAAGATGTTGCTAGCTGTGGGTTTTTTAAAACTCACCTGAAATTTTTGTATTACAAAGTTCATAACTCACAGAGGAACATTGCCAGCACAGTTCTAAGATTTTCAAATACCTTGCAAATCTTAGGCAATGAAAAAAGGCAATTGCTGAACTGCCTTTTCATCCCATGTCATAATTGAATCTTAAATAATCATACAGATCTACCATGCTATTAAGGTTAGACTTTTCCACAAGATCCATCATGGGTAATTTCCTCTCAAGAAATGCACCACAAATAACTTCTTAGGCTCAACCTTCATAAAGACTCCATTGCCCAAAATGGTCAAAACAAACACCCAGGTACAGTAAAAACCTAACCTTGATTTCTATTTAAAAACCTTTAATAAAATGGTTAAAAATGGAGTAATATGCTCAGAAACATTTGCTATTAGTGAGAGTCCTACCACTTTTACAACATCATGCTATTACTTAAAAGCCACTCATCACTGAGACATCTGTAGCAACATGGTTGTAAACTCTAGACCTGAGACCATTGCCATTTAAAACAACTAGGTTTCCTCAATTAGTTCCCACAGGAAATCAAAATATCTTAGACATGTTCCCACTCCCCTAAAAATGCCCATTTCTTGAGGTATCTGCTTTTCTCGTCTCCATGTGAATAATGGTCTGACAGAGAATTTCCCACCAACACCAGAGGGTTTAGAGCATTGTAAGATGGTTTTCAGACCTGGCCCGGTAGTTGCTAAATTTCATACACATCTGTGGGTCAATAAGGAAGCCACCTTGGCTGTTGTAGGTTACATCCTAGTTTCCCTGTCTGCGTCACTCGTACAGATGTATTTACACAGGTCACATACCACATATTACTTGCTGAAAAGACAGCCAGCCAAGCTGGCAGCTGAACCATGGAGAACCATTTTCCTAAAAAATCATACAGTCTGTAAAATCCAGTGTTAATACATTGAGGAAATTACATTCCTTTGCAAGTCCTCCAGAGGCATTACAGACCTATACAATAAGATGACTCTTCCACTTTCTCAGGAAAGACTGTGTAAACAGAAAAGCCCACTATACCAAGGTCAGTAACTCAGATTGCATCAAAAAATGGGGCAAATTTTACAGATGGTTCTTTCTCTCTCTTTGTCCCCAAAGAAAACACTCTGTCACCCCGCATGTAGAAGTATTGATCCTATCTTATCAGACAACGTGGACAATTGCATCTCACGGGATTCTCCACAGCAGCTACAATATAAATTAAGATATGCCATAGTTTACAGCAGAGCAAACTGCATTTGTTAAGGGAAGTCCCTAATCTGATCAAACCTTGTTACTTAAAAATCAATGTCTCTCAGCTTGGGGGGGGGGGGGGGGGTGTGAAAAACAAAACAAAAAAAATCCAAGCCAAAACAAACAAAACCACACAAAACCTCAAAATTGACATTGACAGCTCCTGAGAGAAGCAGGTTGAAAGACTGAAAACAAAATTACATGCATTTTAGACTAAGCAGATCTGATTCATTCCTTCCCACATAATCCATGACAGTGGGAGGAAGTGTTCCTCCAGCTGTTTTCCACGTGGTTCCTCTGAGAATCTCAAAAGGATTTCTCGTGCATGTTCTGAGTCAGTCCCTGGCCACATTTCCTCTCCAGCCAGCAACACTAACTTTTTATGAATTGTTAACCATTTATGGGACAATTGTCAACGAAGTGGTTAGTGACTCACTGCAGTTGACTTACTATGGCAAGAGGTTGCAAACCTCAGTCAAATCTGAGAAAAAAACAACTGAAAGCCTCTTCCCTCCTTAGTCACCTTTGTGAGCTGTGGAGGAGCTCTACACTTTTCCACAAAAACCCAGGATACAGCCAGCCTCCTCGCAGATGTAGTGAATGCTGCTCCTACAGGGCTCATAAGATCTATGGCAAATTTTTCAGAATAAAATCAGATAAACTAAATCTGGGGCTCAGTAGGTAAAGAACATTTGGCTTCAGGCTACTTACAATCTCACTTTTGTACAAATAGTTTTACACATGCTTTGAATACTCATTTAGATTATTCTACTTCCAGTAATCATCTTGCTGGTTTAAGATCACACACATTCACAAAAACTCCAGTTGCTCTTTAAAAATAAAGCCAAGAGCTTAAAGGAGCAACTCTCAGTGACTGTAGAAGTAACAATATATGGTATGTTAAAACATAATGTTAAGTTTAATTAATGATGACTACAGAAAACAACAAAACTCAGGTCTGCTAATGGGAATTGCATTTAATGGTCTTGCATTGTTCATACTGCTGAATGGCTTTAGTCCAATGGACTTGGACTTCTCAAGTCCAAGTATTTTGATGGCTGAAAGTGCACTTAGTGATCTGCCCAACTGATGCTAGAAGAGAATCTGAACCAGTGTCTCAAGGAACTGGGACTAGGTCCATGAGTTTGGCAATTTACATAGGCCTTATGCCCACTACTCCTCCCAGCCTTCTTATTCTGGTTCACTTTGAAGAAGAGCTAATGTACCTGATTGGTAACATTAGTTGATGTAAACTGTCGCAACTCCAAAGCGAAGAGCTTTGTATCACTCTAACAAACCAATACAAATCACACAACATGAATAACTTGCTTGACAGATCCTGGGAGATGTAGTTTTTGCTTTGCCTTTATTGATTCATCAGCTCACACATCTCTCCAGAAAGGGATGAGTAAAAGTCCAGCAAGTAATCTACTTCAGAGTCCTTTCTATGCCTGCAGATACGTAGAATAAGCTACCAGATGACTTCTAAGAAAGAGAAATACCAGGCAACCACATTCACGATGGAATAAATCTCTTTGTTTTTATTCTGTGTCTATTTCTGAGCTAGCAGAGTAAGTCTTGCTTGGAATCTGCATTTTAAGCAAAAGCCTACTAATGTAACTTTAACCAGACCTCTCAGACTTTTGAGATATATTTATTACAATTTTTAAGAAATATCCTAGTGAGCATTTTGGGAAAGGAACTAATTGGCATGCTAAACCTGAGGCAAGCCAGAAACGTCTGAAGCCAGCTACAAGCTACCGTGATGATAAACAGCTCAGGGTCCAGATGTCCATATATGGCAAGACTTCCTATAAGACTGACAGTACTGTATGTTCATTGCGTATGGTTGTTGGATCAGATTCACATTCCTCGGGTATGTTTCTCTGGGAGTTTTTGATTTCCGCTTTGAGGGCTGGCTCAGACCTCCAATTGCTCTTATAAAAAAATATCTGTGACTGAAAGTTGAAAATGTGCAAGATTCTTCCTTTAAGTACACAAACACTCCAAGTCTAGCCACTTTCCTGTAGTCTTGCCAGGTTTTCACTATGTCTGATACCTGATCAAGTGATTTTTTGGGGGGAAGCAGGGGAAAAAAAAAAAGAAGGAAAAACACAAGAGAGGAATGTAGCAATCCACACCTGTACATTTTACAAGACTTCATCAACTGAAACTGATGTAGACACACACATACCGTATATAGCTGTGTAAACAAGTCTGCAGGACCAGTGTAGTGAATTCCTAGTTTCAGCAGAAAAAATATACTATCTTAAAAGCATGTGCTGTATAAACACCTGCATGGAAGTAGAAATTAGAGCATTTTAACCATTTTATACATCAATGCCAAGATGTACTTCTCCAACTGACAGCATATTCAAGAGGCACTTGAATGTGGCATTTGGGGATATGGTTTAGGGGTGATTACGATGGTGTCATGTTGATGGTTGGACTAAATGATCTTGAAAGTCTCTTCCAGCCTCAATGATTCTGTGAAATTGCCATCAGAAGGAATAAGCTGAAGACTGATTGGACTCTAAAAGAATTGCCTTTGCTTCCAGGTTCCCCGCATGCACAAATGAGGTACCCATTGCAATACATCTAGCAGCACAGAAACCAAAATGCCAAAAAGAAACTCCTAAGGACTCTGATTCTTACCCACATTCATGGGCTGGTACAACTTGTGATTTAGGGGGCTAATGCCCGATTCATAGTGGTGCAAGACTAGAATTAGTTCTAAAGTCTAAATACCTATTTAAGTCATTTTTCTCAGGACAGCAAGTATATGGGGCTTGCTGTACTTGGCCTGCAGTGGGAAGACTTAGGACAGATTTATCCTTTAATTTTGGATTTCCTGGCTTTCTGGTGGTTTGTTACTTTTAAACACACTTTTTCTGTCAGTGAGATCCTTAGGTTTTGTTTAATAAAATTGTATCTCTGAAAAAACCTCATACATGGAAAGTTATAAAACATGTCTAGAGCCTCTCTCTCTCTCTCTCAGATGTTCTTCTACCATATTTAGGCATTTAAAAAAGGCATTCTGTTTACCTGGTTACATTTGCATTTTGGTATGCATGTCATACATAATTTGGTACACATAGTATTTACCTAGCACCGAGGCCACTGGAGTCCTTCAAGTAAATACAGATTTTGGGAGGCCTCATGAGTTTGGGAACATATATTATTTACCGTAACAGTTCCTCTGGGATTTATTTTTTTTCTTTCAGAGCCAAGCTCATTTCTTTTAATGGAGAATTTCAGATAGAAGAAATGACATCCAAATGACTTTACCAGACAGAGTACAACACTAGCAGAATATAAATAACAATTTTACAGTACAATAGTCCTACTGGGGCATTACATGAAGAACTTTATTTCTTTCATGAATCCTGTGCATACATATTGCTGCATCATAGCATGGAAGTATGCCTACATATGGAGGGATGGAAAGAAGGGGAAGGGGGGTGGCATGACAGTGGGAGAAAGCCTGCATACAAAAGATGGTATCTTTTAAGACAGCTATCAGATTTCAATTTGCTTAACATGATGCATTAAGCCAGTCTCTCTTACTAAACACTAACATACTTTTGCAGGTCAAAAGTCAAAATATTGGCATTCCTTGTGTTAAAGTAGAGGTCAGACAACATGACATCACTGAATATTCAAATGATACACAGGAGGTGGGGGAAGAACCATCCTCCTAGTTAAAACAAACCAAAACATAACAGTTATCTGCAATGACAATACAAGCCACAAGGCTTATGTCTTGGGTTCAGTCAAATACAAACCACAGTGTTAAGGTTTTGGGTGAGTCGTTTGGCATGCCAGTTTCTTCTTCTTGTAATCATGGGGTGGACCATTAACAAGGCTGGAAGGCAGGGTTGCGCGAGGAACGTGTTGCTCAGAAATGACAGCTGCACACAGGCAGTGGGAAAATAATAGCCACTTCTTCCATGCTTCAGACTCCATTCGCTGTGCCAAGTATTTCAGAGTAAATAGGCACTCTCTCTCTATTCATAGAGAGCATGTATTAGGGAAGGAACACATTACAAATATCCAGTATGATTCAGTGGTACACAGAGTCAATTTATACCCGGTAGCGTAATTATACCCTTTTTTCCGGTGGTACCAAAGCGCCGGGACCGTTCTCTGCCGGGCACCGGGGTACCCCGCATCCCCCCCGACCCACCCGCCCCTCCTGTGCTCCCTGCCCGGGGAA
>VWZF01001848.1:1313803-1424786 GCA_013396755.1 Sclerurus mexicanus | reverse complement strand
CGCGCCGCCGCCGCCTATAAAGCGGCGCTCGCCCCGGCACTCGGCAGTCGCACAGCCAGCTCTCTCGCCGCGCTCGGACGGAGCGGAGCGGAGCGGAGCGGAGGACAGCGCAGCACTCAGCGCACACCCGCCGGCACAGCGCCCGCCGCAGCGCCGTCCGCGCCGCCCAGGAGGACCGTCCGGCGCGGAGATCCCGCCTCACCTCGGCTCACCTCCGCTCCGCAGCCCGCCGCCAAGCCGCCCACAAGCCGCCGACCGCCGCAGGATGGTCCCCTTCGCCCCCCTCGCCGTAGCCCTGCTCCTCGCCCTCCTCAGCCCGGTAAGTGCCCCCGCCCGCGCCGCCGCCCCTGCCCCGTCCGGGCGGTCCCGGCCGCAGGTCTGACTGCCCCGTCTCTCTCCCTCTCCCTCTCTCTCTCCCTCGCCGGGCACTCGCAGGCGGCGCAGGGCCAGGAGTGCAGCGGGCAGTGCCAGTGCGGCGCCGGGCCCGGCCCCACCTGCCCCGCCGGGGTGTCCCTGGTGCTGGACGGCTGCGGCTGCTGCCGCGTCTGCGCCAAGCAGCTGGGCGAGCTGTGCACCGAGCGCGACCCCTGCGACCACCACAAGGGGCTCTTCTGCGACTTCGGCTCCCCCGCCAACCGCAGGATCGGCGTCTGCACCGGTGAGTGGGGGCCGGGGCTGCCGCCGGCCGCGGGACGGGGACGGGGTCCCGCCGGGAAAGGGAGTGAGGGAAGAGGGAACCTCCGGACCTCCCGCACGCCTCACCCTCTGCCTCCTGCCCCTCGCAGCTCGGGACGGTGCCCCGTGCGTCTTCAGCGGCATGGTGTACCGGAGCGGCGAGTCCTTCCAGAGCAGCTGCAAGTACCAGTGCACCTGCCTGGACGGGGCAGTGGGCTGCGTGCCCCTCTGCAGCATGGACGTCCGCCTGCCCAGCCCCGACTGCCCCTACCCGCGCCGGGTGAAGCTCCCTGGAAAGTGCTGCGAGGAGTGGGTCTGCGATGAGGCCAAGGAGCAGACTGCTGTGGGACCTGCTCTCGCGGGTGAGTGGGGATCGCTCTGTGGATGGCAGCTGGGGGAAAAGGGGCATGGAGGTTGAAGGCCGTGGGATGGGCTAACACGCAGGGCACCGCAGCAGCTGGATGCTGCAGTAAGTGGAGTCACCCCACACATAAGTGTGGCTGCCTGAATTTCTCACGAAAAGAAAGGAGCCTTTAGGAAGGCATGAAGTCAAGCAGTGGTCTCATTTTGTTTTTCCATCTCCTGCAGCTTACAGACTGGAAGACACTTATGGTCCAGATCCAACAATGATGCGTGCCAACTGCCTCGTGCAGACCACAGAATGGAGTGCTTGCTCCAAGACCTGTGGCATGGGCATCTCTACCAGGGTC
Organism: Sclerurus mexicanus; assembly: GCA_013396755.1. Taxonomy (NCBI): domain Eukaryota; kingdom Metazoa; phylum Chordata; class Aves; order Passeriformes; family Furnariidae; genus Sclerurus; species Sclerurus mexicanus. Next base: position 1,423,401 of record VWZF01001848.1, on the reverse strand, counting down.
ACCAATGATAATGCCTTCTGCAGACTGGAGAAACAGAGCAGACTCTGCATGGTCAGACCTTGCGAGGCAGACCTGGAGGAGAACATCAAGGTAAATATGATTATCTTTATGTATGACCTTCTAGAATGCTTCCATCCACTAGCAAAAGGCCTGTGACCAAAGGCGCAGATCTGACAGGTAGTCAGTTTCAAGTGCTTTACCTTGAAATTTGAGTTTTATCGTAGTGGTGAACAGTTTACAATTAAATGTCCTTAATTTTCTTTCATATATGGCACAGTGTTAAGACAGTTTTGCCTAATGGTAATATAATAAGGATTAGCATGTCTTCTTGCCCTTAACTTGTAAGCTTAAGTGAAAGCCTGCCTTCTGAACATATTTTATTCACTTACATTCTAACAGAAAGGCAAAAAGTGCATTCGCACCCCCAAAATCTCCAAGCCTGTCAAGTTCGAGCTGTCTGGCTGCACCAGTGTGAAGACCTACAGAGCCAAGTTCTGTGGTGTCTGCACTGACGGGCGCTGCTGCACACCCCACAGAACGGCCACCCTCCCCGTGGAGTTCAAGTGCCCTGATGGGGAGATCATGAAAAGGAAAATGATGTTCATCAAGACCTGCGCGTGCCACTACAACTGCCCTGGAGACAATGACATCTTTGAGTCTCTGTACTACAGAAAGATGTATGGAGACATGGCATAAAGCCAGAAGGAGACGCTGACTAGATTTTCAACTTGAACTGATTTGCATCTCATTTTGTAAACATGATTCAATAGCACAAGGTATTTAAATCAGTTTTTTTTTCAATTTCAACAAACTGCTCCATGTGACTTAAGACAATTTTTCTACTGACCCCAAATGGTGATTTGAAGAAGAAGGTAAAACGGACAGTGGGACCACAGCAAGACACAGCTTCAGAACACATTGTTCCCGAGGTGGTGTGATGGGGTTAAGGGAAATAAGCAGGAAAAACAGATTCAAGCAAATGTTCCCTTAATGTGGTACAGCATGCTTCACCTAGTAGTGCAATTGAGAAGCAGACCGTTAGCATGTTTGCTGGCACTGGTTTAGTGACAGAAACAGCTGGAATGCAAACACTCATGCAGCAAAATGATAAGTAGAAGGTGTTCTGTTAGTCAGGACAGTAATGTTTCGGCTCTGACACTCTGATTCAGATGGCTTGGTCAACAAGAATCAGAATCATGTCTATTAGACTGGACAGCTTGTGGCAGTTAATTTACCTGTAACAAGCTACTTTTTATTAATATTGTAAATACTGTGTGTATATATCTTTGTACAGTTATCTAAATTAATTTAAAGTTTTGTGCTTTTGTTTATTGCTTTGAAAGTTCAATGATAGCCTTCTTTTTTGGAACAAGATAGGTAAGATTTAAAGCTTGTTTGACAATGCATTCAAAGCATGAAATAGATACTCTAGTGGAAATTGTTCAGATAGGGCCAAATGGTGAGTTGAGGTCAAGATGACATTGCGGTGCCTGTAGTGTTACAAGGCATTTCATCTGGCAAAATGTGTTTACTCACACTTTATAGGACAAGTGGCTTTAAGAAAAATGGCTCTTTGTAGCTCATCAGTCTTTCCACTTGAGCATTTGTTTCTTTCTTTGACTATGGCTCTTTTTGAACAGTTTATTTGTTGAGAAGTGTGACCAAAAGTTACATGTTTGCACCTTTTTAGTTGAAAATAAAGTATTTATATTTTTTATATAAATGGCTTGGTATTTCGTTTACCTTTAGTCTTCACTATTCCTTTACGTATTCCTAAAAGGGCTTGGCTTTGCACTAGATGAAAATCAAGTAATGTGTCATGGGTTCTTCGTCCAGAAATATATACACTTAGGAATAAGCTAATGATTTACAGTTACTTATGCTGTTACTAGTGAACCAACCGTAGTTTGTTACTCTTCTGAATTCAGAATGGAGGGAAGAGACAGGTTTGCTTTGCCCAGCCCAGTGTGGCATTAGAAAGTGCAGCAGGTCTGTCACACATCACATGTGGCTTTGAAGCGAGCCAGCTTGTCACTGTGGTGTTGAACTACTACTGTAATACACCATGCAACGTGCTTAATTTCATTGAAGTGTTCCACTGGTTAAGATTTGTTTTCAACTAAGGTAAGGAAAATATTTTTAGTTATTGAAAGCACTGAAGTGGATCTTAAGTCAAATCCTGAAATCTGAAATTTGGTGCAATTCTCAGACAAGAGCTAATGAGTTGTACATAAAAATCACAGAATAATACATGTTTGAAGGGGCCTCTGAAAACCTTCCAATTTAACCTTCATGCAGACAATTAACACCTAAAAATGGTACAGTAGATAGAGCACTGAACTTGGATGGCAATTAGCTGGGTTATCTTCCTACTTCATGACTGGGGGAAATCATTTTACATGACAGTTCTGTGTAAAGTGTCCACTGATTCAAACTCTTGCAGGCCCAGAGATGAGAAGCATTGTAAGAGCTACACATTTTGATAATGGTCCAGACATTCTTCTTAGATAAGAAAAAAACAGTATAAGGACAGTTGTGAGTCACTTGGCCTCATCCCCCCTAAAGCTAAGTAAAAGCTTCAGTCCTGTGTTAGGTCCTACATTAATACCAGGCTTTTTTTGTCCCTTTATTGAGACAAGTTGATTCTTGGAACTCAAAAATAACCTTTGCACTAGAAGCATTATGTTATTTTTTCAGAAAAAAACACATGCTCTCCAACAAGAATCCTTTTCAGGCAAACAAGTTCAATCTGGAATTTCCTGGTGCTGAAAGAGTGTTAGCTTACAAAAATGTCCATTATTCCTGAGCACCTTCCAATCCCATTGATTTCAGCTAGCATTAGCAGCAAATCAGTGTAACACCAGCTTTGACTAATGATGGACAACAGAGACCTAAACTAATAGGAAGTCAATGGGAGTCTTGCCAATGGCCTCACCAGGCTTTGCTCAAGGCCATAGAAGCATTTTCCCTTCCTCTGAAAAATACAAGGAATTCTCCTGGCATGAGGAAGTGGCTTTCTGTGTTCCATATGAAATAGTTTTGGGTAGCCTCTAGCTCTTAAACTCCCTGAGACTTTTCAGCATTTTTTTTTCAGGTTATGAATATGATGCAGCCATTCAGTTCACCCTGGAAACACTTCAAACACTCACAGAACACCAAGGACTGGTTGCCCGATTGCTACTGTGACTCCACCTTCAAATAACAAGAAAACTGTAATTTCTAGCTTCAGCAAGGACAGGATGCATGTAGACTTCATTCATAGCCATCACTGTAGAAGCTCTCAGGAGAAAGAAGCACAATGTTCCTGACAGGTTGGGATTAATGCCCATAAGAGATCAGGTGTTTATGATACCCCTTAAGCCTGTTGATGAACAGTTCTGCCCTTCAGTCTTTTGCAGGTTGGTATCAGATATTATAATGAATAGCCTTTCCTTATAACATCAGCCTCATGACGAGCTCTTGAGATTCACTCATGTTCTGCTCCCAGTCCTCTGCAGTGTGGACTCTATCTCCAGCATGTAAGCCACACAACACTGTAGTTAGACACTCACAAAGGGGACCCTTCAAGACAGCTCAGGAACACTTCTTATCCTCTCTCTGGTAACTCAGTGATGGAACTGCCTTGCTTGCCATTTGACAAATTATTGCACTGTTTCACAGGCCAGTGGAGGATGGAAGAGGCCTGTCAGAATATTTTAATAGTGGTTTGCTGTTGCCACTGTGAATCAAAATACGGAAGTGTGCTGCATAAGCAAATCTGTTTAGGAAGCTGTTGCTCTCCCATGAGCATATCAGGGGTCATAAATCTCAGGTATCACTGCATTATCATGAATGGTGCTCTGTTCTTTTCCAGAAACTTGTGTAGTCTTCTGACAGAAGTATATGTTTTACACCATTTCACAGATGTTAGACATCTGAAGGTTTTATCTCTGAAGGGAAAGAAATTTAAATATTTTTTGGTAAGGTCTCCTAGAGGTGTAGGTAGGCATAGTAATATTTGTAAGACTTTCTTTCAAAGGTATCCTGGGAAAAAGGAGCTCATGTATGGAATTTATGGCATCTTAAACGATGGTTACAATGTGGGCCTTTCAACCGTAAAGAAGTTTCCTGATTTCATTCTTTGTGCTTAAGATGCATAGATGAAAGAATAAAACCTTGAGCTCAAAAGTCCAAAGTCACTTATATGCAAGGGAACACTAGTTCACATTCCTTCTAAAATATCTTGGTTTGGAAGTTTGCTTTTGGTTGTTTGTATCCTCAGAACATTCTATTGTGCAGGTTTGCTACAGTACTTTTAAAATATTTTATTCATATATGAAAGTATATTCATTCAAATGACTAGCTACTTAAAATGGATCTCCAGCTATATTAATAACATTGTTGGTAAAGGACCACTGTAAAGTCAATGCTCATTTAATAAAAGATACTCAATTAAACATTAAACAGGAATTCAAGGTGGCTGGAGACCGGAGTATCGAATACTTTGAAATAACTCTAAGCCATCGTATTTCAGATTTTTGTACCATAACACTTTTGCATGGATTTGCAGCTTAGCTTTCTAACACAATACAGATGTGAACAACAGACACAGATTATAGCCCTTTCATATGAAATGGGCTCTACTGTCCAGATGGAAATTTGTCAGATTCCACAGAGCTAAGAAACTTCCAAAAGACACTAGTTAAGAAACTCTTCAAGAATGAGCCACTTTTAATGATCCATAACCACACAGGAACAAATAAGCCTTTGAACAGTATCCAATTGTTTATCTCACAAAGACGAGGACTCAGCTGAGAAAACTGGCTTTTGGACACAGCTAGAAATAGCATACTCTTAACTAGATTATTTGTATTTTTTTTCATGCTTTTTCAGACATCACTCTTGAAGAAAACCCTTGTACCATTACACTGAAAAGGACATTAAATGTAAGAAGGAACAGTAATATTTTTACCTAAATATAAAATAATTCAACCATTCTGACTTTGCATCCTACCACCAAAAACCTAAGTTCTTTAAAAACAGTGCTTAAATGTGGGTTTAACTGATGTTATACTATGCCTACATATGGAAGTAGTTAGCAAGGAGAAGTTGGGATGAAATACCAGTGTAAGACTTTGCCCAAACCCCAAGAAGAATCTGAGAGAGGAAGTAGTTCAGTTAACTTATTTTTCCTCTCATTTTCCAGTTTTTTTCCTCCCTGCAGTTCCTTTGATTCATGTCCATAAATGGACATACCAAAAGCCACTACATTCTCACAGTGCTTTTCAGCCTGCCTGGAACCAGGAAATACCAGGAATTTCTTCAAGGAACCTGTTCCCAAACTGTACTAAAGCCTTCAACACATTTAGTGTTTGAACAGAATTTAGAAGCATGACTAAGGTCCCATCTCCACTGTACGATCCAGCAGTTTCTCCTGCATCAGAGAACAACAGCTTGCAGTCATTAGTGCTAGCCCTAGCTCTTTTAGCTTTTCTCTGCACTGATCCAAGTCCACATCCCCACAGTAGTGAATTTTGGGCTGATTCTGGAATGTCCCCCCCCTCACTCCTCAAAACATCTGGCTGCATATTGTGGCAGCATTCCTGAACTCCTGTCAGTTATTTGGGCAGTGCCAAATGCAGGACTGTTTACATTTGCTTCACGGAAAGAAATTCAGCCCTGATAGTAGTAGAATAGTGTTTATGTTGTGAGGAACAAAGCATTTTACAGCCTCCTGAGCAGGACCAAAAGGTTGCTAACATGGTAGTGCAATGTTAATACAATCCAGTGGTGCCTCCATTCATTACTCAGCCCCATTAACTGAGCCACTGAAAGAAATGCACAATCCAAATAAATGTTTGTTGGTTTAAATTAGTCCTATTAAAAGCAGGTATTTAACAGCTTTCAGCAGCTACAAAATATGTTTTCCTGCTCCTCAACTAAGTACTAAGGACCAGCTTTTCAGCCAGTTTTCAGGGCTTAGGTCAGCCTAGCTCACTGATATAACTGCAGTCAGACTGGTTTAGACCACCTACGACCCACAATCCTGAAGTTGTACGATTTTAGGGGAACTGTACAGGGCTGTGTGCCTGGGAGGGCTCCTGAGAGGACACAGGCTGGTTCCTGTGGCATTTGCTCAGCAATAAGCACTGGCAGGAACACAAATTGCACAAGAAAGTATTCTGTAAACAGCTAAAAGGTACAACCAAGTACAACCTACTAGGGAAGTTATAAGCCAGTGTATCTGGTAAATAAAAGTGATGGGCAAGGATTCAGAATGGATCTGAAATATTATTCAAACTGTAGACTGTAACATCTGGGAATGTATTAGATATAGTCTTAATACACTGTGATATGGTGTTAAGTATGCTTTCTTAATTGCATTTTTTAAACTCATACAATTAAAAAATTTCCAAATCTTTACTCTTAACCAAAGAAGAAGACATTTAATGTCTTCTTATGAGGTTCATCATGAACTTTCTAATTTAGAATACTATGCTCTGAAGGATTTTCCTCTACTCTAACTCTCAGACTTTGATTACATCACATGCACTGAGCCATTCACTCATCCAAGAACAGTATGGCCCAGTCATCTGCTATCATACAGCTCCATTCTCAGGTGGAGAGGCTGGCAGGAGAAGAGGAATAGTAAAATGACAGATCAGCTAAACTGTCGCTCTGGGGTCCAGCTTCACATCCAACAAGAGCAAAAAAGAAAGATATTACTGTGTAAAATTTGCACCTTCTTATCTATGGATCAGGAGCAAGACAGAAATGTGTATTTGATGAAAAACATGAGAAAAGTTGAGGACCACTACATGCTGTCAAACCAGAGACTAAAAGTACACAGTCTTGCTGAGAAAATACTCATTTTCACAACTTTCCAAATTCTGCCACCCTAAAGAAGCTCTGTGTTGAGATTCATGGATCTCAGTGGAAAAGAACATAAACATGCTGAGCAATGGGAATAAGTAAAAAGTCATATTTGGCCTTCTCCATTTATACATATTGTTCTAATAATAGGCTTGTTGTGAGGTCAAAAAGTTCAAGGTCAATAAGTTGATCAAGCTTCTGAAGTCTAACATGGTAGGAGTTAACGAAGAAGGCCAGCTCATCTTATCTTGGGTTTGACACGTGTCCCTCAATGGGTTTTCCCACTAGTATCATAGCTGTAGTTGCCCATCTTGGGGAATCTGCTCAGCTGACATTTGTCTTGACCTGTGACTCAAAAGATTTCTATAAGATGGCATAGAATTGAGCTGTTTCTTTCCTTCCATTGATCCTTCAAGCCATAACTCCATAGCAAATAAGTAGTCACTTTGGAAAGAACTACATAGATCAGGATATGTCCCAGTCAGTGATCTCTAATGGATCCCAGCATGGCTAATGCCTATGGGAAACCACCCAAGATCAGCATTTCTAGGGAAGGCAACTTTTGGCTTTGCTTGCTGTGTTATAGGTTCAACATTGCTGCTCATACTTATGATCCATAGAAGTGCTAAAGAGCACTCTAGAAGTGCCTTTTTATTTTACAGTGATTTGATTACAAACACCAGAAAATGCTGTTAGATAAGAATTGGCACTGCTATCCCACTTTCAGCAGTCAGAGTGTCTGACTTAGAGCTAATTAGCATAGAGTACATCTAGTGTAAGGATATCCTGTAAAGTCTAACCTTACATACATACATACACACACACACACACACATCCCCACTGAAGCTTTCTGTATTATGTAGTTAATCTCATGAGGATGCAGTTATAATATCAATGTGTCATCTTATACAATATTCCACTCTGCAATTGTTAGTATGTTCATCTTATCCTTTGGATAACTACATGCAGCTGGGATTTTTAGTTCTGGCTCTCCTGAATTCTCTCTATATTCTTTTGCAAGAATATAATGAGCATGGCAAGTCTTGGAAGTACAGCCAGCCTCAAGAGTGCAAGGACTATGTGCGTAGAAACTTGCTTTCTGTATGAAAAAATAGTAGACTTTCTACATGCAGAAATAAAGCAATACTCTTCTGTTCTTAAGAGTGCTTTCATTTCATACAGTTGAAAAGCAAATTAGGGGCTACTTATGTAATGTTTTCTTTGGCTCCTGCTATAGACCTTATCACAAAACTATTTAAAAACAATATGTATATCCACTAGCAACCACATACAGGCATATAGGATGGCACTCTCAACACAAATCAGAGCCACACATACAACTGGGATGCTGACTGATAAAACCTGTTTGTGCTGTGTTGTGACTGCCGATTGTGAGAGACAGTAGATTTTTCTTCCAAATAGTTAACAGTTTGGTCTAAGATCTCTCAAAGATTATTTATTAGACTGTATTAAAACAGTATTTTGAATACTTTTTTGCTTTGTATATCCACACCAGAACAACTTGTAGGCTAGTAGGATTGCACAGAAATATCCTGACCTTTAGACAGAAAACAAAGAATTGTGCCCTGACACCTGTATTTTGTGTGTCTGCTTTTCCAAAACAAGGAGTAGGCAAAAGCCAGTCTGTCATTTTATTTAATTAGTTCATTGAGATAAAAATTACTTTATTGATGAAGCAGTTTTGAAGCATATAATTTCTGTTAGATGATGCTGTTAATAGATGGTATGGGATAATAATAATGGCTAGACTTCACGAATGAAAATTTGGGAAGGGTTCTACCCACGCTCGCTAGATGGTATAGGAAGTACAGCAGTGTATTCTCATACTTAACCTAATTAGCACTTAATACACCACCTGAACCAGTATCGCACTACCAACTCCTGAAACTGCAAATACAGCCTAGTTGAGTACTACAGAGACCCTATCGGGTCCCAGTTGTCAGAGGGCTCTGCTAGACTTAAAACCGGACCACAGGAATGAGACCGGGCTCTTTCTCTGCATCACACTGACACCGTGTGGCTGCTCCGCAGCTGTGGCAGCCGCAGCCGCTTTTTGATCCGGATACAAACTTTGCCTTCGTACGAATGAATAGCTAAAGAATCTCATTATTCTCTTTTTGGTGGTAGGTATTGAATTTCTCACTTGAAACAATTCGTGCTATTTTGTTACGAGGGATCGCGTGAGCTAAACTTAGACTTGTCTGGAATATAGGGAATCTATCTTATTTTCTCAAAGCGTATCAAAGTAACAGCGACCCAGCTGTGCCTGAGCACCATCCATGACTTAGATATATGCTAATACACTTTGTGCATCATTGTTACCTAAAGATGCAGAAAATAAAACCTAAGCGCGTGGTTAAAATTCCCCTGGAACCAGCTTGCAAGTCACAGGATGAGGCCTCACTGATCCCTTTCTCTTCTGCTTTGGGCTGTTGTCATGCTTTGAACCAGCAGTAGGCAGAACAGGAGCCATTGCAGACCCTTCCTGGGCATCCTCTGACTTCCCAATAGCACCCATCCTGGAGGAACAGATCACTGAGGTACATTACAATACATCACAATAACTGTTACAAGCAGGCAGCTGGAAAAATAATCCATAAGAGGGCATTATTTATTAAATACAATCATAAAGAAGAGTATATTCTAATTGTCTTACTTTTTATCTTGTATGCTTCTTAAAAACTAATCAACACTCCAAGGTTCAAGTTTTAGCATGAGCAGAACTTGCTTCTGCTCCTTAAGCCAGTACAGATTCTCACATAGGCATTGGGGATCTGTCAGAAATCCATGAAATTATCTCACATAATTGCACCTCTCTCTTAATTTTTTCTTTCCCTTTTGAATAATTATGTTACAATAAGCTTTTAAGTTAAATTGTTGAAAGGGACAATTTCTTTTCTACTTCTTCAACATGCATAGACAACGAGTCAGGTCCATTTTGTGTAGGTTTGATCTGCTAAATCAGTCTTTGACTTTGATGCTTTGGATCTAACCCAAACCTACTGCAAAAAACTCTGATCCAGCTTCTTACTTGAGACCCATTACTGTTTAATGGATTTGGACATACAAATGAGCCAGAGGACATTGCTACGCTTTGTTCTTGGATGCTTTCTGCTGCAGCTGACCCCTCAGCTAACTTGTGGTGCAGGGTTTGGTACAAGGACAGCTACACTACTTAGACTCAAAAAAGTGGGAAGAAATGCTGCATGTTTGTTAGGTGCGTACACTTCCTTCATAAATAAAGATGTTTTCTACAACTCATTTGAATAACACCTTTATTCAATAGTAGCAATGATGGACTGGCCATTCTTAGTCGCTCAGAAACAGAGATTCACCTGAGATTTGCTTTCCTTACTCTGCTCCTTAACAGCACTGTGAACCTCATCTGCATGAGCAAAGAGCAGAGCCTTTTAGAGATGCCTTTCCTCAGATCACCTTCCCTAGGTGAATGATTTCTAATAAAGTGTCTTCACAGAACTTCAGGCCTTTGCCAATATCTTCTTACCTAACCTGGCTGGAAATGCTCAGTAAGTCTTTGGCACAGGTCCCAAAGGCCTTGAGATATCAGTACCACTTGGCCAGGCAGATGTCAGAAGAATCTCTTCACTCTCCTAGTGCCAGCCCCCGTCTTGGAAAGGAGGCTGTCTTGTGGATTGCCCAGATTTGTGCTCGTCATCAGCCAGGTCCTAACTGACCTATTTCTTCAAATTCTAAATCCCTACCGAGAGTTACGTCCTGCAACTACCTGTGCACAAGTACTTCTCTCATGTTGCTAGTTTGAGAATTCAGGTTAAACAAACATCCCCTTACATAACTTGCTCTACACAGAAATTCTTCTGCTGCCTTCTTTTATGTTAAGGGTGGTGGCTCAGCCAAGCAGGTCTAAAAACATATTCAGGTTTACTTCGCTTCTTAGCACTGTGCTCCCCATATACGTATTTTGCATTGTGATTCAGCCATAACACTGATGTTCTAGCTGTTTTCAAGATGGCTTTGAAATTCTTCTCATACACACACCCTAGCAACACCATTATCTACATAGAGTGCCACCTCTTACACTGTCAAAATCTTTTATATATTACATATCTGAGAAAACCATCTTCCAACGAAAAGGCTAAAATCAATGCATGTTCTGTCCTCAAAATTTCTCTAACAGTGGCAATTATGTCTTTTTGACATGTTTATCCAAGTCTCTTGGGTGAAAACAGCCTTTAGGTTATTGGCTTTTCCTCTTTTAAGAAGCCGTGTGATTTTGTCAGCTGATAGATCTATTCCCTCCAACTCCCAAAGCACTGCCCATTTTTTGATGCCCTTTCAGTAGTGGAACATTTGCACTCTTGCTGAAATATCTACAGCTCTGTAATTTTTGTGGACTCTGATATTAAGTTCCCCATGACTTTGGCTTGTAAGTCGAGCTTTATCTTGAAATACTTTGGTCTCACCATCATGTTTTTGATAACAAAAATGTTCATCTTTCAAAAGATTTATTCTGTCATTGCAAAGGATTAATTATGGTTGTTGAGGGAACCTCCACACTTTCTATATTCAAGGAGCCACAGGTGAAGAAGCTACGTGAAATCAAGTGCTGAATCTGAATAGATGTCACCAATTGTTTTCCCAGAGCTACAGCTACCTATGCTCTCAGATGACAAAGCTATGGAGTACACAAGTCATTCTAACTCCTGACAAAGGTGTAGAGACAGCTAGTGGGTGTGTCTGAAATTTGATTCCTTCTTTCTTGATGTGTTTTCTGATCTTCCCAAGTTTGTTTGCATTGCCCTTTATGCCTACTTAGAAGTGTCCAATCAAATGAAAACTCCTCTCTGCTCCATGTGAACAGCATATCAAGGTCCTGTTCTCTGGAACTTGAGATCTGCAGCGAAATTTTTTGACTTAATGAAAACAGTCTTTACCACCCTCTGAAGTCATAAGCATTCATTGCCATAACACCAACCCACCTCTCCCATTTGTATCAGGCTATTTTGGCCACAATATGTTCTGATCTTGCAGCGTATCAGGGCACGGAGTCTGGGGTCATGCTTTTACTATTTTTGCTTTTCCTTTTCTGCAGAAAGCTATGAATTATATTAGGTAACCTCCAAGATGGCATCCACTTCTGCAAGACATCTTCCCCCAGTGATCAAGTGGTTGATACAGAGTCACACTGCATTTCTGCTCTGTTGAACCAGCAGTGGAAGTTAGCAATGCACATCTTATGTGGCTTTAGCTCACTTCTACAAGAAAGTGTTAACATCTGCAGTGTAATTTGTTCCACTGGCACGTTTGATATAGAGGATATACATTAGTTTATATGAAAAACTTCCTCAGTGATAGAAAGTCATAGCATAATCTTCTGCAGCATTTTGATTCATTGCATCTCAGTATTTCAGGTTTCCCCATGATCTCATCTCTAAAAGTTGTACTGTGTTAGCTAATTACAAGAACAGGAAGTACTTCATAAGAAGCCTAGGAAAGCCCATTATTTTTCATGTGGTTTGCCTGGATTTCCACTGTCCTGGGGACATATTTCATCAGAAAATGTACACTGAGCAAAACAGATCGTTGACCAGTTATTCCAGATCAGGCCAGAAGAGGGCCAGATATCACCAGCAAGTGCAAATAAAATATATCCACACATGATTATCAAACTTTGCGTTTCCACAGGCAATTAATTCTGAAAAGCAGAACCAAATGTACATCATTCCTTTCTCCAGCGTAAAAAGGCTAAGTAAAATTTTAGACCTCGCTACAGCACTGTAACAAAGAACATTTTTTTAATTTTTTATAGTGGACAATGCTATCTTCTGCAGCCAACAGACACAAGATTTAAAAGTGAATTCATCATGCTCAAGAAGCATGCTTTTGCCAGACAGAAATTCAAAGCTCTGGCACAGATTCAGGATGGCAAAGTTATGGCATCCAGCACAGAGATTTGAAAAGACATAAACAAATTCTCTGTCAAGCCCCAAATAGAGGCTGGTGCTGAAATGCAGTTTTGCTATGGTGCAATAGACACAGAGACTCCTATCAACTAGCCTGGATGTTAGCAAATGTGATACAAGACCTACAAGAAGGACTGAAAGGAGGATCTGGGGAACTACATGCCCGTCAGCCTGAGGGCAGGGAGAGTCATGGAGAAGATTATCTTGAGTGCTCTCACATGGCACATACAGGACAATGAGGGGATCAGGCCCAGTTAGCACAGGTTTATGAAAGACAGATCCTGCTTGACCAACCTGACCTCCTTTTACGACAAGGAGACCTGCTCTGTGGATGAGGGAAAGGCTATGGATGCTGTCTACCTAAAGTTTAGTAAAGCCTTTGGCATCATTTTCCACAGCATTCTACTGGAGAAACTGGATGCTCATGACTTGGACAGGTGCACAGTTTGCTGAATAAAAACCCAGCTCAACTACTGGGCCCAGAGAGTGGTGGTGAATGGAGTTACATGCAGATGGTGGCTGGTCATGAATGGTGTTCCCCAAGGCTCAGTATTGGGGCCAGTCCTGTTTAACATCTTCACCGATGACTTGCACAAGGGGATCGAAGGACCCTCAGGACCCCAAGCTGGGCAGGAGTGTTGATCTGCTGGAGGGCAGAAGGGCTTTGCAGAGGGATTTGGACAGGCTGGATTGATAGGCCAAGGCCAATTGTATGAGGTTCAATAATGCAAAGTGCTGGGTCCTGCACTTAGGTCACAACTACCCTATGTAATGCTCCAGTCTTAAGGCAGAGTGTCTGGAAAGCCGTCTGATGGAAAAGGTCCTGGGGGTGCTGATGAACAGCAGCTGAACATGATCCAGCAGCATGCCCAGGTGGCCAAGAAAGCCAATGGTATCCTGGCTTGTATCAGCAATACCAGGTGGCCAGCAGCACCAGGGCAGGGATTGTCCCCCCTTACTCAGCACTGGTGAGAACGCACCTTGAAACCTGTGTTCAGTTCTGGGCCCCTCACTACAAGACAGACATTGAGGTGCTGGAGCATGTCCAGAGGTGGGCAACAGAGCTGGTGAAGGGTCTGGACCACAAGTCTCAGGAGGAACATCTGAGGGAGCTGGAGTTTCTTAGCCTGAAGAAAGCTCAGGGGTGATTTTATTGCTCTCTACCACAACCTGAAAGGAGGCTGTAGCCAGGCAGGTGTCAGTCTCTTGTCCCAAGCAACAGGATGAGAGGAAACAGCCTCAAGTCACACCAGGGGAAATTTAGTCTGAATATTAGAAAAATTTCTTCACTGAAAGGGTTGTCAAGCATTAGAACAGGCTGCCCAGGAAAGTGTTGAATAACTATCGTTGGACTTATGTAGAAGATGTGTGGAAGTGGCACTCAATTACATACTTTCATGGTGGACATGGCAGTGTTGGGTTAATGATTGGACTCGATGATCTTATAGGTCTTTTCCAACCTGAATGATTCTATAATTCTATGACTTACAGCCATGCATATGTGTCTTATGGACATGACCAAAAATCAATTCTGCAATGTTCTGACAAGGGGAGATCAGTCCAGAGCTCCATGCCCCTGTATTTGTTTTACTTCAGTAAAATAAAAACAGGAAGGACTAAACCTGCAATAAATGGCAACAGAAATGTAACACATGTTGTGGCTGAAGAGAAATACGATAATTTGCAAGGGTATCCTCCAAAATCTCTTGCCAGGCTTCCATAATTATTCCAAATTTGTCCGCGGTCTCCATAGCAGCCTTTCCTGAGGCTTGAGGCTGGTGTGGTGACTCACAGTGGTTCAGTGAAGGACTCAACTCATTTCCAAGGGAGTCTGAGTCACAGGATGCCAAACCTGGATTGGTTTCCTGTAATACAGAGGTTCCTGAGCTATGGTAGACGTACCACTCATGGTACACAAGCCACCTCAGTGTGGTGCTCCAACACCTCCCAGACACTGCCACAAGGTATACGACGGTAAGCAGGAGATGTTGCTGCTGCTGGCAAACAAACAAAATTCTTTGGAAATTTCTGCTTTAGTAAGTTGCTGGAGACTCTGTCCCTCTACTCCTCAGAAGGGTAAAAACAGTTTACCACAGCACAGTAGTAAAAGCACTGAATATAGACCTTGCCATGAGCCCTGGGCTGGTTTCCTGAACTCATTAGTGGTGCCACTGTGGGCACAGTGCTACAGCAGCTGCCCCATGACCTGCAGCAGAAGATCTTCATAGTGCTCTTACTCCTGAGCATCCACTCTGGAGTGCTACAATAGGAAACTCATCCTGGCACATGTGCCTCCTCAGCAACAGGCTTGAGCTTTGCAGATTTTGGAAGAAGGGAGATCAGAAATGTGATCTTTCCTCCTAGATGAGCATCCTAACCACAGTCACAGATTTAGGCTTTCCTTTATATTCTTGTCTTCTGGTCCCTATGAATCTCATTTTCCTGGAAAAGTGGGTGCCCTCCCATGCAGCAGAGGAGTAGCTCCTCCCAGCTTGCCAAGTATGGTTTATAACCTTGTATTTAAAGGGATAATTTTGTACTTTAAATCTCCTCAGACTAAGGAAAGGCAGGAGCCCAGGCCACCCACTTGCCGGACGACACAGGACAGCCTCTGGCAGGTGCTGTTAGCAGATGCCTGTTGTGTACTGGGCTGGACACTGTGGTTTAGTGAATGCTGGCTGTGTAAAAAGAGATTTACCCTAACAGGCCTGTCTGAAATACAGGAAGTTAGATACTGCTTCATTTTCTTAGAACATGGTGGATCCTGAGGTATCAGCAAGAAACCCATAACACATTAGTCAAACAGATTACCTCACAGTTCCTGATGGCAGCAACCAGTGATATAAACCTATACTACTCAAATACCTCTGAAGGCACAAGTCCACATGCATTTATTTTTTTCCAGCACCAAAGCCATCCCCAAAGGTGTCCTCTTTCCCACCGCTCATTCCTACCTCACCACCATCCCAGAGCCATCAGCTTCTCAGGCACATTAAGGCTTGCTTGCCTCCAATTCATGACCCATTTCATTCCTTAAATAACCAGTCCACCCCACTGCTTAACTCATCCCACACCTGTATTCTGCCCCTCCACCATCTTTTTCACCTGAAAGAAGGCCAGGCTACACAAAAAAAAGCCATTACATTGAATAATACTGACAGTCAAGTCACAACACTGTTGCTATGACACCTTCCAGCTTCACCTACTGAAGAAGACTTAGTGGAGCTCTGATACCATACATCAGCTGAAACAAAACATTTTCTATCCAGATGGACAAAGCTGTAGGAGGTTTTTCAGAACTGAGTTTGATGGTTGCTGTAGTATGTTCCTTGAGGCCCATTGGGCTTCAAAAACACAACCTAGTATCTGCCATCCTGGCATATTGCCAGTCTAGATACCAGGACTAGCACCAGCATTTATTCACATGCTCTGACACCACCATTATAGGTGTCTTTAAAAATCAAAGATGAAGAAATTAAATGAGCAAAGCTATTTACACTACAATTAAATCAGGGTAACTCTCTTCCTTGTCAAGTTGATTTGTCAATTTCTGACAAAGCCACAGCCCAAAAGTCTTAGCTACTACTCTCTCTTGATGACATAGTAGCTTTCACAACTGCTCTTCATTCCAAAATCCTCCCCAAGTCAAACTAGCAATCATCTACTTGAAGTCTATCCTATTCCACTTTTATTCAGGAGCTAGGCTAGCCCTGCCTTTTAATTGAAGTAATTGGCATTACTTCACTTTCTCAAGATGTCAGCATCTCTTCTACTTGCATTCAGGAGACAGTACCAATTCTAAAGAAAAAAAATAATCTTTGACAATCTTTCTTCCTACTTTCCCCTTCCAATAATGAATGTAACTAACATTCCAGTTGAAGAAGTTATCTCCAAATCACAGAGCAAGGACTGAAGCAAACCCCTCCCCATCCCCCCAAAATAATGTGAAATAGTGCTCTATATCTGAACCAGTCAGTAGCATTTTGTGCAGAAAGGGTCATGAACAGCATACTACTTCTGATGGCTTTATTGGTCACAGGCAATGTTACAAAGCAGTTATACTGAATAATGTTGTCACAGTCCTATTGTAATGTGAGGTTGCTACAACACATTTAGATTTCACACAGTGAAACAATTTTAGGAAAAAGAAAATCGTGCTTGTAACATAAGATCAAGAAAATACGTTTTGTTAAAAGAAAAATGGTCCCAGAATTTCAGCCTGCTCAGACTGAAGTTAATGGAAAAGCTTCCTCTGACTTCAGCAGGCTCTGAATCCAGCCTTCAACATGCCCTGACCAAGCTGTAAGGTAAAATGTCTCTCTGCTCGGTCACAAGCTCTTCATTCTTCTAATATACTTGTGCGTGATGTATTGTCTTCTTTTAAAGTGAGAAGAACATAAATGTGTAATTGACTATGCCACATTTCATATATAACAGAGCCAATGTTGGGTCATCAGCTTTAGAGTGGGAGAATTACAAAGCTAATAACATGTGTACTGGAAAAGGAGGGAGTCCCTACACTCCTGAGTGCCTGTAGCAGCTGTTTGTGTAGCCTGAAAGTTTCCAAGAAAGCTCATTACATGCTTCTTCAAAATTTGCATCTCTGACAGCATCTGCATTCAAAAATGGGATTTCAAAACCATAGTTGACAAAATCACGTATCAAACTGAGAAACACATCTTAGCTTCAATAAAGTGAGATCTTTTAATCAAATCTAAGTTTAGTTTGAAGTTAGAGAACTATTTCTAGAAGCTTAGGGACATCCCTGAATTAATTTCTTTTCATTTATAGGTGACTTGATGCATCCTAAACCGCTCGTTCAGAGGATGCATGTACAACATGCAATTTGTGCATCAAATTCTGTCAGTGTGGAAGCCACCAGAGGGCAGCAACACGCCAAGGCTTCCTAGCCCGCAGAATTCCTGTAGCCAGGCATCTTCACCGTGTTGGGGAGGTTTTAGTTACCAGTCTTACTAACCTAACTATAGCTTCTTGCACTGTAATGCTGCATTATTTTACGAGACCCAAAGCTCAGAATATAATTCACACTTCAAGGAAAATTGGAGTGAGAAGTGCTGTTGTTTAGATTTCAATGGTCACAAATAACGTAGTTTTTTTACCAGAACTGTATTTGCTAATTAATTGTACTTTTAAAGCAGAATATTGATCATAACCCATGCTTTATAAACTTCTCCCTCTCCAGTGCATATCAAAGATAACATTTGTGTTCGTGTCTCAGACTGTGATGACCAAATGCTGTTAGCATAATAATGGACAAGGCTCTGCCACATTCAAGTGGGAATGACAGGAGCTGCCATCCTGTGTCACAAGCATAGTCCATCAGGAGTCCCTGAGATACAAATATGGCACCCACTCTCCTCCCTACTGGCATTTTGGTCAAGAGTTCTCAATATATGTTCCAGCTTATTTTAAAAAAAAAAGTAGTTTTCATTAATTAAAAACAGTCTATTTACAAATTCATTGTGAAATGTGTAACAACATTCCACAGGAAAAATCAGACTGATTCAAAAGTTGGTAAATATGTTTTTAACTGTAAAATTTCAGATATTGGCTGTTTTCTGTCTTGATAGAAGCTGAGTCCAGTAAGCAATTCTACATCTCTGATCCGAGCTGTATGAAACTTCATTCTCTCTTCAACCCACATGGACTCAGATTTGCCATCCTATTGGGATAGAGCAAGGAAAAAAAAAATGGAGTTGTAAAAATTTTTCCTGACATACATTTAAACTATTAACAAAAGAAATGATGTTTTATAAAGATAGAAAGCAGTAACTGTTGGCAAACATCTAACAAACAGAAGCTTGTCTGAATTTAGTATTTGCTGTTACTTCCTCAGGTATACAAAACTGTAGCTGCACCAGTTGGTGATAATAAGGGATGGCAGGTGAAGTGCAGCATCTGCCCACTATGTCTATGATAAAAGTATTTCTGAGAGCTGTGCCTGACTTGAGTAGTGATGTTTGTAATTCCTTACTGCAGGATAGGTCTACACACTTCTCAGACTTTCGTGTATATGGAGTGGAGCTATGTGCATTCCCATCACACCTGAACTAGAAGCAACCAGTACTCTTCAGGAACATCTGTGTTTTCTTCTAGGAATGCATATGGCCTTAACACTGACCTTTCATTATGGGTCACTCCTCCTAGAAGCTCTTCATCCTTCTCAGCTGTCGACAGGATAGTGGCATTATGGAAGTCTATGTATGTATCACACTGGTGGTCTCTATATACTCTGACTCTACTCAGCTAGCTCTAAGTTTTGGTCATTGAACAGAGAACTTCTATTTTCACATTTGATCATATATAAAGACTTTAACATAATTCTGTTTACAAAAATATTGTCTTCTCTCTCAAGGTGATCATGATAGACTGTACCATTTTTACAGGCTTTACCTAGTTAATCACTGATATCAAAGCTCAAACTTGACTTCAGATGTTCATGGGGACTGAACAGACTACTTACTGCACAGCTTTCACTGTTGTCTTCTCTGTGAGGTACAATGAAAGACAAGGCATCTAGAGACCCTTCACACTCCAGAGGAGTTTCAGAAGTATTTTTACAGCTAGTCAACACAATGAAGAAGTGGGTTGGAACTAGAACTTCTGAATTACCAGGGTATCTGAAATACAAAAAATGTTTCTGTAAATCCACCAAATCATACTTGCACAAAGAAGCAGTGAGAGCAATCAGCCGTATTCTGGCATATGAATTTTAACAATTCACATATTTTGTCCAAAGAAAGTTTAGGTCTGGAAGGAAAATTCCAGATTATATTTTGCAAATCAAGTTGGCTTGTAGGCTGATTTAACGTGACAAGTTTGATGAGGTGTAACAACAAACTGACCATTAAAGTGCGTAAAACTCCAGAGTAGATGGAGAGTTCAGCCCAAGCCCTTCTGCCTACTGGCTTGAACCAATTTGGCTAACTAGTCTAAGTCACGACTTGTAGTGAAACACTGCCACCTCAGGAAGTGTCAGCCATGACACCATGGATAAGCCCTTGCCATGTCCTGTCCTAGAGGCAATGTCCTAGGTTTCAAGCTAGCCAATATTCTTCCACATGCAACAGCTTCTCTTACACTTCACCTTCAGGTTTTAGGATGACACATTTTAAAGGTACATTTTCTCTTTTTGCTTGTTGCTTCTTTCTTAACTTTACTTTTCTGTATCTATTTAGGGCCATCATGTTCCTTCATAACATTACTTTTAGAACACTAAAGAAGTAAAGAAACATAGGATTGAAATGTGAAAGATTCTCACCTTTTCAACTTTTCTGGGGTGTCATAGAGCCCATCAGAGTCATAATCAAACACAGGACCACTGACTACATTGACACCAGTCCTGGCTGCAGCATATTCAGGTAGCAGGTGTTGATGGAAATAGTTCCATAACACTGAAACACAGTAATGGAAGCGGGAAACAATCTCCAAGATAGAAGCTACTAATGCAACTCTGCAAAGTATTCAGTGGAGTATAAACAGACATATAAGCTAGGAAAATGATAAATTCTACTGGTGTTTATTTAAAGGTTGCACCTAATTGGGCAGCAGCACACACTGCAGTATCTCCTGGCATTGTGGTTTCACAGTCACCCTAACCACAAACTTGACTGAGGCATAGTGATGCTGCTCCCTTGTGGCCTTGGGTTTCTTTCTTTCTTGGGTTTCAAATCATGGAGAGGCTAGAGAAGGAAAGGCCAGAGAAGACCATACTTGCCTGTGTCTTGCCTCACTACCAGGTTGGCCTGGCTAGCTTGTATACCCACATCTATGAGCTGTTAAGTACCTACATAATATTTTTGATTACAATTAAGAGTATTCCATTACAAAACAGGAAATCTCTTTTGTTCAGAAGTGCCTTCTTTTTCACCAGGAACATGCTTAATCTCTCTCAGCCAACCATCTCATGTTCCCTCTCCCTCAGTTCAGGTAGTTTTAGCTTTTCTACTAAAGACATGAATATTTTCCTATTTCCTTAGTGATTGAGAGCCTAAAACGGAAATTAACATAACTCACATAATTACATATGGTATCTGGATTCTCTAGAAGAAATTTTATATAGACGCATAAGAAAATGCAAAAAAAAATGAAAAGCCAGAGATTAAATGAAGACACTTACACTATGCTCCCATGTAATGAACTAGTTGATTAGAATCATTAGTTCACGACAGTGAGCCTTTTTCATACGAATGATAATCTGAATTCAAGGAACTTTTCACTGAGGTACACAGTTGCAGGAAGTCTTATTTTAAGAGAGGCAGCTTAACCAGGGATCACTTGCATGATTTGGAAGCAAGGAAAAAAGTCAGCAGTCTTTCTTATATTCAACTGTGGACATAAAACATGCATACAAATAAAATACCTTTAAATGCAGGATACATTGGCACAATGTTGCTGGTAAGCAAGGCATCATAGTGAGGCCTCTTTGCATCTGTCATAAAATCTGAAACAAAAAAAAGCAATTAGTTACTTGGAGTTGTTACTTTAAACTTGCATTTTCATTATTTTAATGATCATTATAATAACATTAAGATGGAACTGATTTAACTTCACTTTCCAAACCTGATGTGGGTTTAAATGCTAACTTCAGTACATGCTGGTTTCCACCCAAAATAATGTGAGTAGCAGCAGGAATTGCACATCTCATATATACAGTTGGCAATTTTTTGTGAGATTTAAAAATATCAGAACAGCCTTCTGAATTGTGGGGATGGGAATAAAATTCATGACTGTCGGACCAATTTCCCCTCACTGCAGAATCTATGCCTGAAGATAGGAGCTCTTTTGGAACTTTGCAAATTACATTTGATGTGGATGTCAAAACAACCTACTTCTTGGTACTCTATGCAATAAAGTTAATATAAAATGCTTTCAAATCAGATCAGTGACAGTTCACAAACAAATTTATCCACTTACAAAGAGCTAAGTATTTTGTAATATACTTGAGAATCAGAGCTAAGTTCTCGAGACCAATCCTGAATTTCTACACTAAAGACCACTTACAGCACACAACAGCATTTTCAAATATAAAATAAACTTATTAAGGCAGTTTTTTACTTCATGAAACATCCCTAAATTTTACTTTGGGTAGTTCTAACTAACACCTGCCATAAAAAGTGAATTTGCAATTTACCAGCTTGCCTGACTTTACTGACATTTACATGTTCGTCCCACTTTCTTCTATGAGATGTCAATTTAGAAACTTGGTAAGTTTCAAAATTTCTGGGAAGTACTAAGTGACCTTGGACAATACTTAAGCATCTAAAATGTTTTTCCTTCTCATATGCTGAAGTGAACTCCAGCACTTCAGCAACTACTGCTTCATACTCTGATTAGTTATCAAAAACATCTACAAAAGACTACATCGGCTACATTAAAAATTACTTCTATGAGGTATGCTATACAATGAAGGCAATGACTTACTTGGAGGAGTAAGAAATCCATAAGTTAGGCGAGGATGATTGTTGTAAAACAAACATGTCTGGTTATGGTTCTGTGAAATACGAACATCTTTGTGTAAACAGCTAGAGATGTCTTCTGTAGCAGAAACCCATTTGTCCTATTGAACGAAAAGGAAGTATCATTGTTGAAAGCTGACTTACAATAAATCTCTTGGTATGAGGGACTGTAGAACTCCAAATATGTAGATGCCTTTGATGGTGTAAAGAGACTTAAGTAAGATGCAAGAATTTTTCCTCTTCTGTCAGTGGAAAACAAGCCCTCCCATCCACTTCATGTATCTTGGAAATAGAGTGAACAGAAGTGCAGCATTTTAGTGAAATTGAGAGCAATATCTTCCAAAAGAGTATCTAGAGGTGTCCATTAAAGATAACCTGATCTACAGTAAATGTTCCTGCAGGCTAGAAATCAGAGACACAGATGTGTGGGCCACTTGTTACAGTAACTGTTTGCTTCCTAACACTAACTTTAAAATATTTAGAATCAAGCAAACCTTGCCAGAGCTTAGCTAAACTTAATTATAGCAGTCATTATTTAAACCCTATGATTACCAGATAATCAAATTAAAAAGCATCCTTTATTATCTTAATTCTTTTTATGCACAATATGGCTTCTAAATTTTCTCTGAATGGGAAAGGCCAACTTGGAAAAAAAAAAAAACACAAAACAAACAAACAAAACCAAACCAAAACCAAACCAAAACCAAACCAAAACCAAACCAAAACCAAACCAAAACCAAACCAAAACCAAACCAAAACCAAAACCTTCGTTCACCAGATCAGTGCTCTTCATGAATAGGTGTATCTTAGCATAGGGTTCAGGACAACGAAGACCTGATTTATTTCCACCAACCTCTTCTTTTCCCCATCAGGATTTTTTTCTGAGAGAAGGATCATATCAGAGTATGGATGGTTCAAGACAGTCCCGAGATTACTTTATCAAAAGAATCCTGCCATATTATAAATGCTGCCTTAAGACCATGAAACCCACGAGACCAGACTTTTAGGACAGCACTGAGAGACTGCTGTAGCAGAGCTATGCTGCCAAGCAGTAAGCCAGTGCAGACTCATAGGGATTCTATACCAATGGTAAGGGACTCCTTGCTTCCTGGTGGATCTGCTCACTCTGGAGGCAAAACTGTTTCGCTCTGAGAAATAGAAAAGAGTCAAAGCCAATCCTTGTCAGAATAGTAAAGTGAAGAAAAAAAATCACAGAAAATTCCTCTTTATATCTTATGTGGTTCAATTTAGTTCCCTGGAAGGTAGTGTTACAGAATCATTGAGATTGGAAAAGACCTCTAAGAGCAGAGTCCAACCTTTGACTGATCACCTTGTCAACCAGATCGTGGCACAAACTGTCACACCCAGTCATTTCTTGAATGCCCTCAGGGATGATGACTCCACCACCATGGTGATTCATAGGCAGGTGCAGATCTAAGGAGCATTCAGGAATAACTGACATTCAAGCTTTTTACTTTTCAAGGTTGCCTCTAACTTTTGTACATGTACTTACATCTTTGCTAACAGTGTACGCACTCCACAGAGACATCCTGTAGTCCTTGCTGTATCCGCTCACATAGCGGGAATGGTAAAGGAGGCAGTAATTATGTCTTTTCTGCAGAACCCTGGGCCGTCCGTAGGGTAAAGTAAGTTTCTCTGTCTTCATAACTGCAACAGAAATAGTGCTTATTGCTTTTCAATATGGGTTAAGTATCTTCCTCTTTTATACACTTAAGATTGCCTAATTTTAAACTTCGAAGCAGAGATGTCACAGTAACAGGACAAAAAAAAAGTGTCATTCTTATATCAAAGGCACAGCTTATATGCTAAGGCAATAAATTAGTGACAAAGCCAGTATAAAAGAATCATTTAAACTTACACTACATAAACAAAGCTTATACTTAAACCAAAACATTTTGCCATTTAAAACAGGAAATTAATCTAAGTTGCCAAGTTATAGTCTTTGTTGACTTTGTACTTCAATTTAAATATATAATGCGGGATCTGCTTCTATGTAACATTTAGATGAGAGAGAAGCCAATTCTGGTGATTTTAAATTAAATATTTTAGTAGAACCCAGAAAGCCATATGTAAAAGTGACATTTAAAAGTCTAAGAAATACAGTGATCTAAATGAACAATACAGTGAAGCACTGGTTGGATTTTCAAATGTGCAAGGACCCAGTTTATCATCACATAACTTTCCTTCTCCCTCTCTCTCATGGGCCACATGTCTAAAGTTTGTATGCAGAGAAAGATATCTCCAAGTCTTTCATGTATGATATTACATAGGAGTTTTCTGAGACCCTTTGCCTAAGGCATTGCCTGTTTATTGTCCAACTACTGCTTCCAATGGAAAAGTGAAACCTTTCTTTTAAAACTGTCAGAAAGAAGCTCTGCAGGAAGTGGGTAAGAGGCTAAGTCATTAGACAGAAAAGTAAAGATGAAGTAGCAACAGAACTACTCTAGTGCCAGTATCATTTATCTAATGAAAAAAACAAAGAACAAAACAGTCATAAGAAATATGCTCTTAAAAAAAGCTACTGCAGTCAAATGACTGTAGAAAGTTTCAGTGTTTAACTCCCAAGACAGACTTCAATTTCATCAAAACACCAAATATTTAATTTTTTGCCAAGTGGAAACAAAGAGAAATAAGGTTTTCAAGTTTTCTGTTCTCTGATGTAAAATAAAAACTGAGGAAAACTAGCACAACATGAAAATATTTTAAAATAACAAAAATACTACTCTGCCTTTGAAAATACAAGTACTTTCAATCATTACATGGCCAGAATTATAAAGAAGGTGTCAAAGTATATTTTGCATTAAATAGGCCCTTACCAGCCACAAATTATTCTACAATTTCAAGGCAACTGTTCTAAATGGGAAAAGAAGTTGAGCAATGAATGTGCAGGGTATTTTCCCACAGTAATTCCACAGCACAAAAAAAAAGTCAAGATTATGACAGTTGCCTCTTTACCAATGAGGAAAAAAATAATTAATATTTTTTCATAAAACTAAAAACACAATGAAAATTTTTTATTCTTACAGGCTGTCAAGCTATGACAATCAATGAGAAAATGCGCAAACCGAGGTAACTAGTAAAATCTAAATAGCCTTAAGCAGCTTCTAGGCTCGTTACTAGAATTCTTTCATCATGATAACATTTTTTATATCTCATCAGTGCTTAATTAATAGAATTCATAATGAAATTAATGCTAATAAGACCCATACTTCACCAGGTCTCACTGATAATTCAAGCCAAAATCCTACTCTTTCCAAAACGTAGGTTTAGAGCCTTAAGTTCCTATTTCTACAATAGAGAATTGAAATAGGTTATTTTGCCTGGCCTTGCAAAATTTCTTCAACACCAGTTTAAGCAAGGCACTCACTCAGACATCCACTGATACATTTAGCAGAGTCTGTTTCAAGAAAACCCCTTGCATGCTTAGGGGACAGCTGTATAACTGGATTTCATTTTGTTGCTCTCATGAGCATTACAATACTGAAAGGCACTTTAAAAGGGTTCTGAGACACATTTTAAAATGATGCCATGTTGTAGTGGAAAAGATTCAAGAAAGCTCCATTGACTCTGTTTCAGTACAAACTACACAAATCAACAGAAGACTTAAATTAGCTCTGGATAAGCAGCAAGTACTGGATCCTGCCTGCAACTAGCATTTACATCCAGGTCTTACTAGTGAGCTACAGTGGGGTGTTGCCAAATTAGTTAATTTGCATAAACCACTCCCTGAGTTTTCATAAGCATACACATACATAAGTTTCTATCACCCAATTTCTCTTTCTGACAGCCAAATCTTCTTGATACCATCTTTTAAGGCATTAGCACCAAGGGCTGCATTCCATTTTTTACTTACTGTTTTCATGATTTACTTGCTGTTTTACCTGCTTCATGCTCAAAATAGTTTTTCTTTTATGAGTCATGAGCAAGCCTACAGCCTTGCAAAATGCAACTTAAACATGGCATGTATATGTCCAAAGACTGGAAATAAAGCATGAGCAAAATAAGCAACAGCTTAAGACCATACAACTCAACCATGTAAACCACTCCTAATGCCTCATTAAAAGTATGCTGCCACTATGATGTCAGAATTTGCATTGATTTCTTATCAGGTACTTCCCCTTACACCACTTTAGCTTCCCATTCTGGAATGCTCATTCTTTCAGTGCTAGAAAAGCCAAGAGTAACAGGTTATACATATGCCATAAGGACACTTGCATAAGGATACGTATTTATCTGAGAAAAAATTGTTCAGTAGGACTATATTAAAAAACATTGGAACCATAGAATGTTTGGGTTGCAAGAAACCATAGAGATCATCTAGTTCCAACCCCGCTGTCTAGGGCAGGGACAGCTTTCACTAGACCAGGTTGTTCAAAGCCCCATCCAATCTGGCCTTGAACACTTCCAGAGATGAGGCATTCATAAATTCTCCAGGCAGGACTACAGTTTCAATGAATATTTCAGAGAATTTTTACATCATTTACTTGAGAGTTGCTCAGAAATTCAAAAATATGTTTGATGTCAATTTTTTTTTTGTTACATTTTTAATTTTATATTATTTGAAGTTCTTACCTTCTGTTTCAGTGAGATTTAAACGCTGATTAAAATCCCTTATTGGCAAGCCCTGTAATTATAAAGCAAAAGCAGTGAGATTCTACAAAGTATTCTACTAAGCACATTATGAGTACTACACTTAAAGTACTGCATGTAACTTCTGTCTTGCAAGTTATACATATACAGAACCCAGTGACGTACTGGAGACAAGCCACAGGGAATTTGCAGAAACGAACTGGTTTTGCCACAAGCAAGTCTATAGACTTAAAAACTACAGCCCAAACACAGGACAGAAATTTCAACATATCAAGTAAAGCAAGCATGAACTGAATGCCTTGCCCATCAAGCTTCAGTGGCATTTTTCCAGGCTCTTCAGAGCTGAATGTGACTTTACATAAGCAAACTGGGAAAATTAGTACACCAATACAGGCTAGTACTCATGCAAGATTTGATTTTGAAATGAATACTAAGGGACTGTGAAACTCTGGAGAATGCAGAGTTTCATTCTTTGAATACAAGACAGACTTCTGCTTCCACAACTGTAACCATTTCAGTACTTACTGCTGTCCTGCAGGAGCAGCCAAGGCTCACTGAAAAGGCTCTTTGTCCCACCACAGAGCATTCAGAAGGATGGCTTGTTTCTTTAGGATGGTGGGGGATGTAAACAGGGTTCCTTAATAGATGGTTTAGGCGTCCATGAGTTCCGTTGTTTGGGGCTGGTTTCAAATCAAGCAAATCTATGAAAAAAATCAAGTGATATTAACAGGAGGAGAAAGATTGTAATACTCAGCTGATTGTATTGTACTTACAAGTATGGATGAGTCAATAAAGCCACACTGCCTGCTACTCATAATACCCAAAAGGGAAAGCAATATAAAAAGGACCACACAAGTTCTTAGTTAGGCTTCAGGATGCTTTTAGTCTTCTTGTAAGGTTGAGTAAGTCACCTCAATTTTATACTGAAAAGTTAACATGCTGGCTTTTATACATCCTATTCTTCTAATTCTTTCTGTACAGAATGGAGGAAATCTAGACCTCAGTAAGTGCACTGAAAACATCTGATTCACTGAACTCACTTAACTGTAACAACTCTACCCTTTCCATGCGACATATACAGAACAGCTCAGGTGGGCACATGAAGGTATTTCAATATCAACCATGACATCAGAAGACAGCAAAGCATACAAGGCTAAGACAGACATGCTTCCTGACCACAGCCTTTTGCCTATTCTCAGCAAAGAATTTAAACACACGGTTTAAATACGGCATATTTGAATATTGCCACTGAGCTCAAGCATTTACAGTGTTCTCATTAAGGATTTTCTGGATATACTTTGGTATATATACTTTCTGGATTTATATATATATATACTTTTGGTATATATACTTTCTGAATAATACTTTGTCACAGACGCAGTACAGATTCTAACAAAAGAGGGAAGTAGACAGGAAATAGTGGAAAACAGGTGAAGACCTCAAAGGGAATAAGTGAACAGAAAGTGGTAGATCTAGATATAGTCTTTTGGAGAAACAGAATGAAGGGACAAAGCAACAAGGGATCACAATAATGTTGTGTTTAAAAGAGGGAGAAAAAGGGGGCTGCAAAACAGCTAATTTTCAGAAAGAAACATCACTTCTCTGGTGCAGTGTGGTTTGCATGCATGAGCAGCATCTGTACATGGAGTAGACAGTCTGAGATCCTCAGACACGAAAAGAGACTGCATGGAATAGCAATCAATCATGAATTCTACAGTGACACCATAGGGCAGGGGAAAAACTGGAAACCTGAGTATTGCAGAGAAAACTAGCTCTAGAGTGAGACTCCAAGGCAACAGAACTACAGATTAACAAAACAGTTGCAGTCCATCAGCAGGCAAAAAAACCCCACATATTTGAAACACCTATTGAATTAGAAAATGCAAATGGAAAGGAAAACATTCGAAGCTAGTATTAAAAGATATAATACCTAAATGGGAAAACTGATACATAAATGAGGAATTTGAAAGGGGGTTTACTACATGAAACAAGTAAACAAAAAACTCCTAAATGTTACCTGAATTAAAAACCTGTTTATACTAAGGACCTAAAATTAAAACTATGGTTAAGGAAAGTAACAAATAAGAAAACACATGACAAAATAGAAGGAGCATGCATAAAAACCAGAGGGTGACTGATGTAGGCTTTCTGGAAATTAGCTGCCTGGCACTACACCCATATCCGCTAGTCTGATTGTTACTTTTGTTCTGCCTGATAAAGTCACCTGAGTGATTAATCTGATAAACCCTCTATTTAGATATGAGACAGAAATATCACTTCTTCCTGATGGCAGAGAAATTATGAAGTAGCCAGTTTTAGTAGTGGTGAGTCAAAGTGTCAGCTCTGGAGCAGCCAGAGTGATCAATGGAAAAAAGACATAGAAGGTAGCCTGACCAGTAGATCCTAAACTGATGTTAGTCATTTAGAGATGGACCCTTCTCAGAAAAACAACTTTTTATTTGTGAAAAATCAGTAGCAAGTCTTAAAGAGGAGTTTCTAAGGACACTTAAAAATCTCTTACTAAAAGATTTACAATACCCAAAAGATATTTTATTTTACTGAACAAAAATGACCCCCCATCAATTGTACTTACCACACATTAAATTATATACTTCAATGTTTTCAAATGATTCAACCTGAGTGCCAAACTTGAATCCTGGTCCAAACCCAATAAAGATAGCCTAGGATGAACAAAGAAAAGTATACAGTGAAGTTCTGTTTAAGACAAGTCGAAATGGAAAATATCTTCATACTCAAAGAGCAGTTTCTCCAAGAACTTAATCTTCACTTTACCAGCATAGGTCAGATAAGTCAAAAACATGAGTGTTTTTGGTATTTTAAAAAAAGTATAAGAATAATTTTTAAAAGTAGTAAAAGCATATTAGGGAACCTGATTCTGTCTCATTGTTGCCTTTAGCTATTTATGAAGCCCCTTGCTCTTCTCTGCTTTTGAAGAAGTAGTTTTCTTAAATGCTTTAAGAGATTTAAGGGAAATGTTGATCCAAAATAACCATCACATTTCATGTCCTGTAAACAATTTGGAAGCTTTTAACTGAAGGCTATGAAAACATCTGTTGGTAGCAATGTTTTAAGTGGTTTAAGCAATGGCAAGATCATAGGCTTCTATGCCTGGTTTGCAGCTGTTCTTTCTTCTTGCACCATTTCCTGAGCTGTACTGGACCTGATCCAGGAACACAGCCAGCTCAAAAACTTTTCTGGTTTTTTTTCCTGCTGGCTCTTTTCCTTCTGGTTCAATTCCCCAACCTACTTGACACTGCAGCCATGCAAAGGTTGCACCAGCATAGAGCAGGATTTGCTGCACTAATAAGAACAAGGAGGCAAGGGCAATAAATGCTTAAACTCAATTGCTGCCAAAAATATTGTTTTAAAACTTATCCTGAGATATCCAGCTTATTTCTAATTTTACCACAGATGAAACCATCTGTGGTATCAAAATACTGAATGAGTGATAGATGCTTTACACTCTATAGCATCTCCCTGGGTAAGATCTCCGTGTCGTTTGCAAACAGTGCAATTGTCTCATTTCATAGAGGTTAAAAACTCAACTCTACTTGCCTTTTTTGAGATTAAAGCATAACACAGGGTGTCATTCTGTAACTGTTGATACTAAAATCCATATGCTAATAATTTATTCAGCAAGTTTAATTTGAACCAAGTGAGGCAGGGACATGCTACCTCCTTTCTGTTGATAGCAGTAATTACGAAGTATGAAATCTGTGTTGCTATAATGTTAGTCACAATAAAGATAAATTGTATCTGTTTTAAGACCTATTACGGGTGCTATGAACTGACAATCTCAAACGCGGCAAAAAGTTTGAATAGAGTAAATCTACTGAAAATAATTGACACAGTCAAACTGTATCAGAGATAGACAATACACAAGCTGTCATTTGGCATCGCAAGGCCTTGCTGGTTGCAACCCATTACTAGATACACTATCAACAGGCTTTCTATTGTCAAATCAGGGAAGAAGAGTAGGCATGGAAGGTTGAACTGATAAAAAATGAACACACACTTTGGTTAATGTGTTTTTTGGCTGTTTTTTTTTAAATAATTTGATGCTAACACCATATAATTCTACAACACAAAAAAACCTAGTTTTTAAGATGTCTGTGTCACATGGACTATGTAGATCTTCTTATAAAACTTGTTTTCAACAATTTTCTCTCTATATGCATGTGTTTACACATAGTCACTGTAAAAATTCCAAGTACCTCACAACTGTTTGTGGATTCTATCTTGAAAGCAGCCTTTTGAAATCAAGAGTACTGCTTTTCATTTTATTGATAGCAGAAACTAAAGCAGGGATACGTCAAGTGACTTCCCCAAATTAGATGAAACTAAGAATCTGATTTCATGTCTTCCTAATATCTCTTCCCATTCCCCATTAAAGAGAAGACTTTCAGCACTTTCCTTATTTTATGCATGACTGACATGCTTTCTCATGAACAGGTTTCCTCAAAACAGTGATACATAATCTATCATGACAGAGTAGAATTACATAGTCGGAAGACAACTTAGTCAACTTTTTCAAATGACAAAATAAAAAGTTATCATGTTATTTCTGAAAGATACTTGTCTGACCACTTTTTAGGCAGTGCCTGTCGTAAAAGTTCCACAGACTTTCAGGGCAAACTAATGTACTCATAATGGTTTAAAGAGGAAGTTTTCTAATAACCGAATCAGCTCTTCTTTACTACAGTTTAAGCCTGTTACTTCTGTTCCCCAAAAATCCAATGGACTAGGCTTACAGACCAGGAAACTGTCTGGCTAAGGAACAACTTCCCTTGCAAGGGTCTGGGTGACACAGGGGACAGCAAGGCAAACCTGAGCCAGCAGCACACCTTGGCAGCAGAGCATTCTGCGCTGCACAAACAGAAGCTCAGCCAGCAGGTTGAGGGAAAGGATTATCCCTTTCTGCTCTGCATTTCTTTAGGCCACATCAGGATACTGCACCTCCAGCATAAGAATGACATCAATAAACAATCATTGCAAATTCAGGGGAGGAACCCCAAGGTGGCTGGGGGCTGAAGTCCTTGTCCTGCAAAGAGGAACAGGGCTTGTTGAGCACAGAGAAGAGACTGCTTCAGGTGGGCCCAGCAGCAGTCCCCCAGTATATACAACACCTTCATTGAGGAGATACAGCTCTTCACTGCTACTCAGTAAGAGGCAGAGAGACAACAGGCAAACAAACAAGAATGGATGGCTATAACTAAATACATTTACACCAGGAGGACAATCAAGCAGTGGAATTTGTTGCTTTGAAGTCTGTAGAACCTCTGTCCTTGGTAGCTACAAAGACAAAACTCCATAAAGTCCCAAGTAAGCTGGCCTGATCTGAGAGCTGACTCCGTTTTGAGTTGGAGGTGGGACTAGGGACCTCCTGAGCTCCCTTACAATCTGAATCCTCTTAAGACCTACAATTATTGTATTTGCAGATTTGGTAAGTTTTCTCTTTTCCCACTTTTAATGTTAGACCAAAACCACTTGTCATACCTCTATACTCTTACTGGCACAGCAGAATCTCTGGGGTAAATCCTGTTAGGTTTTTGACCAGCTCTTAAAACAATGGAATCCTATCCTGTGTGGATTACCCAGCACATCACAATACCAATCTTATAATTGCTTGATTTCTTTAATTGCAGATGGAATAATGCCACAGATCTTTAAAAAAACAATCCCCAAACCCACCAAACAGAACATTTGGAAATAGGAGCTAAAAATGAGAGCTAACACAAATTTAAATCTCACCTGCATACTGGGGAAGCGATTGTCTGAGCCATGGAATCCACCTGTGCATCTTTTAATCTCAAGTGGTTTTCTATTAAAAATACACAGTTTATGTAACTCACACTTTCCAAATCATATTGGTCTAAAATACATTCAGTGATGCCTTGCCTACTTCTCTATTTAAAGGTTTTTAGAGGATTGTCCATAGGGAATAAGAAGTCTTTAAAGCTCTGAAAGAGAATGCCTTTAAAATTAGAAAGGTAGTTTTCACTGCAAATGTTATCCCTTCAAAATTCTCGTATCTATCAGAGTCATTTCAAGTGAAATTTCAAGCACATGACATAGGAACAAAATAGTTGTTCTCAGGATAACAAATTTTCATTTCACTGTCATTTGGGTAACAGAACTTTACACTACTTTATGTAAGTAGACTATTTTTTTTTTTTAAACATAATGCAACTTAGACCATTCAGCCAGGCATCTTACAGTCTAATAAAAACAAACCTCCAATCTATTCCAGGTCCATACACACTATTTAAACACGTGCAGTTCTAGTAACCCAAACATGATTTGCACAACTTGCATACCTCTATGGTGTTATATAACACGGACTCACTTTGGAAATTCCTAAAGCATAGCAAGATGTGCTCAAGTGTCTTACAATGAGGACCTTAGTTTCTAACCTCCTGCTACACCTCCATACCCAGCAGGGAGAATATCTAGAGCTGTCAGTTTAGAGTTAAGCCTCCCCAGGCCAGCAAAACCCGTAGAGAAAAGCATGCATTGTTTCTTTGCAATGTCCCTTTGCTGTGACAAACATGAATATCACACTCCAACAGATACCACTGAACTCTAAGCACCTGGAAGAAAAGAAGCTATGAGAAAACAAGAAATTATTTGCTGTATAATCAAGTACTAAAAACTGCAACTTACCGAGCGAGCTGCCATTGGGAGTCTAAATAGAAGTGCAGCGGTTCAATCCGGTCATTATAGGAATAATGGAAACGCTTGGGTAGCAGCTGTTTCATATAAGCTTTGAAAGGCTGATTTGGTTCCAGGCACTGAAATGTTGAAATTGAAATATAAAATGTACATTTCACCAAAATCTACTTATGTCATGCACAGTTCTTATAAAGCCCATCAATTGCTAAGGCTCCGCAATAACTTGCACTAAGAACAATGTGACCCCATCAGGTTTGGAGTCATACTGTGTGGGACATAAATATGAATGAATACTTAAATACTGACTGGTTTTGGATTCAACAGTTATTAGAATAATATTTAAAACTGGATTACAGCCATAACTTATTTTTTATTACAACCTGCAATTGTAGAGAACAAAACAGTACTGTTTAGAATAAAGAATTACACTAAGACATTAATATCATGATACTTTCACAAGTGGTAGGAGACTATCCAGTGCAACAATTCTACAGCTCTATAATAGAGAAAGTAATTGACATTCAAATGGGTTTTAGATTCACAGAATCACAGAACATGCTGAGTTGGAAGGGACCCACAAGGATCATTGAGTCCAGCTCTTAACCCTGCACAGGACCAGCCACTCAGGGACAAAAAGATTTTCCCATTAACTAAAATCCATTAATGATTTTTAAAAAAAAACAACAACAACAACAACAAACTAACAAGAAAAAAGCAAAAAAACCATAACACAAAACCAAATCTCTACTGTAATACTGGAATTGAAGTCATCTATACAAACAGCATAGCTTTCACCAATAGCAGGGACAGAGCAGAAAAGCAAATTAACTAAGCTGTAACTGAAAAAAAAAAAAAAAACCAAAAAAAACAAACCTCAATATCCTATCTCAAAGCAGTTTATCAAAAAGGTGTGAGCAAGAAAACCTTATGTGTGTCCTGACAATAGAGGTGAACTTGACCCTGATCTGGCCCTCAGCTAGTATGGCCCAGATACACAATTTCTCTAGTTTGAAGAGCAACATGATACAGTTAGTGAAAAGAAATGAACACAGAGTCTTAGTCAATGCACAACCCAATAGCCATGCACCTTAGTTAATTTTGATCTTCCCATGTGTGGAGCTACTTTTATTGTTGCTGTTAACCAAATAGCTTATGGAAGGTTACACACAGAATCATTGAGGTTGGAAAAGATGTCTGAGGTCATGGAGTCCAACTTATGACCGAACACCACTATGTCAACTAGACCATGGCACTAAGTGCCACATCCAGTCTCTCCTGAACACCTCCACGGACAGTGACTTCACCACCTCCCTGTGCAGTCCAGCCAATGTCTAATCACCCTTTCTGTGAAGAAATTCTTCCAGATGTCCAAATGAAACTTCCTCTGGTGCAGCTTAGGACTATGTCCTCTCATTCTTTAATTGATTCAAAGTCCAGAAGTTATGTAAGTAGCCCAGCAAAGAGCTGACACTATAAGATACCTGTAAATGTCAGCAAAAATTAAAACAGATAAAACAACACCTACCGTGAGGTTTCTGACAATGCCTTCATAATTAACTGGAAGAATCATATGTAAGTATTAGTCACCTAAGTCAAAAAAAATCAGATGTAAAATGAAAGCATTCCCATCATGTAATATAATTGAGTTTCAAAAAATTTCCAGCATAAGAAATGATTTTTCCAGAATGAAAACCATATAGATCAAAATAATCACTAAACTGTCAAACTATTGATTTTATGAAATTTTAGTTCAGCTCTCTTCCTCTTGCTTACTTATTTACAGCTTCAAATGTTAAAGTATATTACAATTTAATATTATTAGTTACATGTTAAACTGTATTAGCCACAGAATATTAAAAGAATAAACTAAGAGGTAAGTTTTTACAAAAGAGGCAACTAAATGCTGTGTTAATCAAGCTGGAAGTTTCCTGCTTGTTAATAAACTTACAAAGAAAAAGAAACAAATGCAACTCTCAAGACAGCAGTTTCATCTGGCAAGCATTCTTAGAAAGACAGCCAAGTGCAAGCTGGCTAAGATTCAGATGCTTAGACTCAAGCCAAAAGGAGCCATTACATCACGTAATTTGACATTTTGTATAACACAGGCCCACTACATTTCACATGGTTACTCTGTCCTGAGTGTGATACCCAACACTTGAGTAAAGTACACAAAGGATTATCCTGGCAAGAGAACCATTCATAATTCCTGAATACATATATGCAGTGCTACAAAGACAGCTATGCTACTTCATTAAAACAGTGTGTGTGTCAAAGGCAGGACATAAGCTACTTTTCTTCTGGAATTTGCATCTCCAGGGAGAACCTGAAACTCCATTTGACTCCCACATTCTCTGAGTAAACATTTAAAACAGTTTAGAATAGCATCAAGCAGTGAAGTAAACAGGACTTAAAGTCACCGGGGTTGAGGCCTACACAGGGAACAATAATCTAGACAGGAAAAAAAAAAATCCACACATACCAAAAAAAAAAAATACTATGAAACATAAAGGAAACTCTCGTATTCAAAATTCCTAAGTACCAAAATTTCAGGCATTAAATGTTCACCTAAAATGAGACTGATTAATGAATCAAAAAGTTTAAAATTTGTAAGCATTTATTGATTTTTCACTGGTTTATTATCTCATTTATGTTTATTTGCAGTTTACTCCACTGCTGTCAGACCATTAGACCATTTTTTTATAACTATGAAACATAGTACTCAAAATAATATGTAAGTTATGGTAACAATCTAACATTCCTTTAAGACAGAAATATTGCAAATTTATACCCAAACTAGCAAATCAGGAAATGAGGTGAGACACGAGGATTTTTGGACTATCTTGAGCACCAGTGATCTTATTCAAAGAAATGGCATTCACAAGGCAGGAGGTATTGGTAACAATCTGTAGGATTCAAATGCACTTTCAAGCTTGAAAACTCAAATGGTTTTTAAAAGCACAGGTGCACTACTCACTATTTCCTCTTCATCATTATCCAGGCTGTCCCTAGCTGGCATTCACTTGTTTACCAATGGAGTATGTGGAGCTTAAGTTCGTATTTACAATGTACAAAGACATATAACCAAATAACAAAAGTTAGTTTAGCAACTACATACAAGAGAAATACTCATCTGGAACATTATTAGGTCTTAGGCGAGCTGCAGGACCAGGTACAATTATGAAATCTTGAACATCATCCAGATAGCTATTCAGATATGCTGTTTTTCTGCAGCTCCCTGCTTCCATTCCTGTAAAAGGAAATAAATTTTATTGTCAAATGGAAATACCAGTGTAGAGTAGCCTTCCTAAGGAGACAGGAAACGTCAGTTGTAGAAGTCAGAAATATAATTTCTGTGGTCTTTTTATCAGCAAGACATCTGATCCAAGATGTGTGTAGAAGAAAAAAACAACCCACAGATAAACACAAGCAACTATTTCCTCAACTGAAACTCTCCAACTGAAGAAATAGACACATTTTTTTCTCTGAAGGGAAAAGCAATCTTATAAGCCTAAGAACAATAGCAAGAGTCAACACAAATATTCATTTAGCCCAATATCCAACCTAATAGTGTTCAGTAACATGTCTAGAGAAATACCCAATAAGCACACCATTATGGACTGGTCTTTCTCTCAGTGCCCCTTATCAGTTTCCAGAAGCTGGAGGGACTTCAAGATGCATATTGCATTTGAACTCTTAATAATGCTTGATAGATTTACCCTTCATACATATTTTTTTTAAACCTGGGTAGATATTTTGCTTGGATCATTCCCTGTGGCAATGTGTTTTGCAAGGCAGCTTTGCGCTGCATGAAAGTTGTGCTTATATTTTGCTTGTCAGGAAAAGAAGTAGAAAAATATTGGTTAAATAATAACTTAGAGAAATAATTCCAGATATACAGAAAAGCTATTAGAGAAATAAATCAAGGTTTCACATTCACAGCCTTCTAATAATGAATAAGGGAACTGCTGGCTGAAAGCAAGTTATGGCTTGTACTTTTGGTTCTTCAGCAATTTGCAAACTGTTGCTATGTACTGTAGTTAACAGACAGAATAAAATAAAATTTATGTTTTACACTTGATTTTTTTATTCTATTTCTTTAATTATCTTGTAATGCTCACAAAAGCAATTAGAAATAAAATATGAAAATTATTTAATTCCCCCCCCCATATTCTCCACTTCTTCAGCCTCTTGTAAAATAATCTGATTCTCAATTACACTGGCTATCTCTTATACCATCTTGTTATTATGAAACATATTTTATAGGTATTAGTTCCTTTGTTAACCTTGTCAGAAACATAAAAGTATAAACTCAGACTATTATTTCTAAAAACAGTTCTTCAAAGTTCTGATATATTTCATAAAAATCAAACTTACCATGATCTGATACAAAAATAATATTCAGGCATTTATGCAAGTTCATTTGCTTTAGACCATCCATCAGCATCCCTACTATGTTGTCCACTCTCTGTAATGCCATAATGACCTGTGCAACAAAAATAGGAATGTAAAGTGAGTGTTAAAAATACTGTTAAATACAGTTAAAAATGAGAGCCTGTAGGCTTCCTATCACCTGCACTGTTCAGAGTTACCTCCATCTACAGAAGACTGGCTATATCTACACTACACAGCTCTTAGTCCAATTTTTTCCTGCACCCCACACTGTACTATGACACAGCTACACATTTTTATGTTATTTTCGTTGCAGATGCTAAAAGAAAAACAAACAAAAAACACCAAAAAAATCAAACAAAAAAACCCCTACAACCCCTGATTATAACCAGTGAAGGTGGTTTCAAAGCATGAAACTGAGGATGCTAGTTGCATTATAAGTGGCACAACCAGGGACAACAGGGAATGCCTAAGGGTGCAGATACTGATGTGCTGAACAGACTAGAGGAAGCCAAGCCTGCAGCACTCTTCCTTCCCAAAATGCCTCTTAGGAGAGACCTTGGAGCAAACTGTCCAAGACTAATATCCTTTCAAACTAGTTTAAAGAAACTGAAAAAGCCAAAGAATGAGCTACCACTGTAAGCACTGTTTGTGATCAGGTGTCTGGTGTCCAAGCTCACTTGCACAGGTACAACACAGGAGCTAATTTTGAATAATTGCTAAGTCCAAAATAAATGGTATTTTAAAATTAGGTAATTCTATTACCTCTGCTAAGTACAAAATAAATGGTATTTTAAAATTAGGTAATTCTATTACCTCATTGAGCTACTCGCATAAACTGTCTTGCTTTGTGTGAACAAAAACAAGATGCTCTTGTGGAGACTATATACAAACGTCTTTCTCTCCAGAGCATTCCTGACATACAAAATTTTAGATACCCTTATTAACCAAAGAAAAGGATTTAAACACATTTAAATTTAAACCAATTTAAACACATTCCTTATACTGCAGTTCCAATTATGTCTGCTACATCCTTACATGAACAGTAACTGCTCACAGCTCAAGAGAAATTGGAAGAGCTTTTTACTGTTGTCACCACCAAATACCTAGTTATGATGTCCAAACTTCCCGGCCATTGCAGATGGGAGAATTTTACAAAGTTCCTGAATTTCCAAGAGCTTTTTACTTTGTATTTTTCACTTTGGTTTGTTAAAAAGTAAAGCTATTTAGTACTTCTGAAAACACTAACAGTCCCAAAGTCTTCTTATTTATACAATAAATCATGAATTCCGATGGGGTGAATGTTCCTTTTATCTGCCTCTATCAGAAAAGGCATAAAATATAACCACAGGGAGATAAGACGGATATTCATCTAACCTTAGCACAGAGACTGGGGGGAAATGAGTGACAAATATAACATGAATGCTAAACCACTAAAACTAGGACATCACTATGAAAACCTCTGTTCTTGCTAAATTGAAAGTACACAAATTTTATGTTCCCATTCCTCCCCCCTGCCAAAAATCAACATAAACCATTAGTAGGAACAGCCAAAGCAACATACAAGGCATACTCAAACATGTTTCAGTAATTTCAAAGTTATCAAAATAAAGAAAATAAAAACTAGACTTACTAAACAAGCTGTTTATTCTATATTTTATATCAATGTTAATTATGGATGGGCTGTCTATTCATCTTTTTCCTAATAAGCAAACTTCACATGATTTTGGTTAATCTAACATGAATTATGGAAATTATAGAATCAGAGCAAAGATTCAAATTAAGAAAAAAATAATTAAAACTACAAAACTACTTACTCCACTGCTCACTGGTCCAAACTTATGGCCCGAAGAATCTGGTTCTTCTAAATACAGAGTGTAAAAGTGTGGTCTATATCAAACAGTACCAAAAATGTAATATTTTACATACATGTTGAGACAGTTTGAAGAGATTATATTTCAACAATGGAGATTAAATATTGGAAACAACACTGTCATTCAGAGGAAAAACACATTAAAGGGAAATAGAGAGATGCAACTTAATAAAAATAGCTTTCCATCATAGAAACAGGCATTAAATAATATTTTTTTTATGTTGTCAGAATAATGGATAAGACATTTCATTCAAACAGGAACTTACACTTGCAATTGTGTACCTACCTTTCATCTTCAGGTAACTGCAGCCAGCGAAGGACAGTTACCACTCTTTCTTCAAATGGGATTGAGCTGTATCAGAATAATAAAATATCAACCAACCACGTATTTCCAAGAGCTAAAAACTTTTAGCAATACATCACAAAAAAACCCCAACAACAACAACAAAAAAACACCACAACACTCCCCCCCAAAAAAAAAACCCCAAAAACACCACAATGTCTTCCAGCAGAAACTTATTAAGGGCTATTTAGCAGGATGCAAGTTTATATATGTTAATTGCCTGCAACTCTACAGGAGTTCATGGCCTAATTTAAAGCTCCCTTGATTGCAGTATGATTAGAATGAAGCTTCCAGTACTGCTTGTGTTTCTCATCCAAAGCAAATAATTGGCTTCAAGGTGCAAAGTCACATACAGGTTTTCATTCCTGTATTATGTATTGAAAAAGCTTTGGTTTAGTGGTGGGGTTGGATTTTTTTAATGTTCAAACTGGTTGAATACAAGTTCTCACACTATGTCACAAAGTAGATTCTCTGTATCAATTACTAAAGTAGACAACGATAAGCACGTTGGCCTTTAACAACATGAGGCACCCATAAAGTTAGTATCCAGCTACTTAACACAAGCTCAAGTAACAATGGACCAGTTCCCAGGAAAAAAAATGCAGGTAGCAAGACAAGAATCTAAACATCTATCCTATGAAGGGTGTCAGAAGAGAAAACCATTCTAGGAATACAGAAATGAAAAGCCTGATTTCTTGGGCATTTCAGATTATTAAATAAATGGTGATAAATATTTTCATTAAGCAGAAAATGTTTAATTGCAGTGAAGAGCAATCACTGGACAAAATATGACTGCCTTCATGTGAAATATTTTCAAAGTTTGCAATGAAAATAATTTTAAATAGGAATAGTTTACCACAGTCAACAGTAAGACTTTACTGTCCATGACAATATCACATCGAGATCTATCCATTCACTGTATGACAAGTTTGGATTGAAACACTCTACACCCACAAAAGGATTTTTCAAAGGGAAAGAGAAAAGCACTAGAGCTTCAAAGTTGGTTATGCTTAGAGCTGATTTTTCCACATCTTACCTTTAAAACTTTTGTTGAGGAATGAAAAGATTATTAGACAAAAACTCTACATTATATTGAAACAAAGTTAATTGGATCCTGGCTTTTTTCTCCATGTTGTACACTATTCAGAAAAGCAGGAAAAAAACTTTATGCTTTCTCCTACATCTGACTCATTGCAATAGGTAAAGTCTAATATTCATATGAGACACAGGTGTTTACATACCTATTGTATTCTTCATATAGGTTTGGAAACGTTCCATTAACTGCTACATCGGACCCAGGCCAAAAGAACGTACCCGCTTTCAGACCTTGGTATGCAGCCGTCAGCCAAATCTGCAGGAGGACATTTGCTGCCATAAGTGCAGGTCACAGAATTTGCAGAGTAACTGCCAGACCCACTGCCACCCTCACCAACTCTGCACCCTTCAGGAAGGCCAAAGACTAAAAGTTTAAGTAGAATGCTCCAGTCAATATTGCACATCATCACTATCTGCAGCCCAGATACAGAAAGAAACAGTCCTCCCCACATTAGTAAATAGTTGCATCTGGTCCCTTGCTATTCTTCAGGCTAGTTCTCACACAAACTTTTCCATGCCACTTCATTTTGATGGCAGTCTCAGCAGTTTTGCCATAGGTGTATGATGGAACTGAGACAATTTATTTTAAAACCTCATCTTTACACTTGATAGTAATTTGGCCAGAGCATAAGCCTCTATTAATGATTCTTATTACTACAACTAACTGGTCTGTCAGTTTCCTCAGAGAAGATAAGTGCAAGCCCACTCATATTAAAAACAGAAGATCTGGTATCTCTATTACTGATTTTAAGCCAGCATTCTCCTTAGGGAAAATTCCACTTAAATTCAACAAAATCTGTTACATTTTGTTTCATTTGTTATTTTGCTGCTCTAGTATGGCAATTCATAATCATGCTGAGTAATGCTTCTTGGCCGACTTAGAAGTACCCTCTGTACTCTTTCAACATCACTATGCATTCAAGTGGTATTAAGTAACATAATAGCCTTATGTACATTCTCAGAAGGGTATTAATACTTACAGGCTGTCCTTGGTACCACTGTGGATTAAACTTCTCCTCACTTTTAAGGGTGAAGGATGCATTTCTTTTGGGGTCATACATCTTGTTATCAATTATACCATGAGATTCAGGATACAGCCCCTGTAATTGAGAGTATACCTTGTTGCAACATTATAAAGAAAAAGAACCTTCTGGCTACACAAACACGTATTTTAGACAAGTATGTCCACTGAATAGTCTACATGTGACTTCTACCCTAGCAGTACCTCAAGAACCATCACAGCATCACTTATCACTGCTTCCAAGCCCTACCTTCCCACTCTTAATTGCTTCTCAGTGAGATTTAAAAAATAAAAGAAAAAAATAGACCAACAATTTCCCCTGGGATCAATCTGGACACCCTTCGAGTTCACACATTTGTTGTATCTTTAGTACTAAAGACAAAGTAATTACCTATGCTGGACCTTCATCACATGAGCAAAAGTTCTAGCTGAGATAACGTTACTTGAGCAATGGAAGAAGTACTCAGGGGCACCAGCTCTTGGGTAATTTTAGGAGACTTTTTGCTCTGCCTTTAAGCAGACTAGCTCCTTTTTTACATTTATAAAGGATACAACATTAACACCAGTAGGACCCTGCTACTTTTTACAAGAATGGAGAGTTGAGACAAAGCTCTGTACTCTACACCTCACATGGCTGCAGAGCATGACTAATGGCTCTTAGTTGCATATTCAGTCATGGAGACTTGCAAGGATTACACAATTAAGCATCTTATTCCTGCACCTTTGTTCCTTGCTTACCAAATGTCTTGACAAACTGGAAATGTAAGAGAGGAGGGACAGATCCTAGTGTTTGATTGCATTTTAGTTCTGGCATGATGAAACTAAAACAGATCTTCTGGATTACAACCCTGCATTTGGTGTTGGAAACCTCCATTTCTCTTTTTCATCCTATATGTAGGAGGTGATAAATTTGCAAGATCAGCTTTGTGACATTTCTATGCAGGCCTGGGTACAGTCCCTCACAGACAGAGTGAATATCAGCATGATGCTCAAATCTCTCCTATCATTTCATAACCTACTTTGCATCATGCCAAGCTACTTTAAAGTGGACTCAAGCTGGCAATACAAAGGAGTCAGGCTGCTCCCACTCCAAGAGAGCGAGCTGCAATTTAATGGAAATATTTACACAAATAGAGAGTTATAAAGTGATGTGACCTCCCACTATACAGGAATTCTCACAGCTAGTCATAGAAGGATTGCATTTACTTACATTAGATCTGGCCACTTAGTTGTAGAGTTATATGATGACTGTTGATCTAAATTACATAAAGAATATACCTTTTTCTATTCTGAAGGGAAATCATATTATTTTAATAATCTATCAAAAATATACTATTCCCTTGGAGGCAACTTGATAATGAACAGTCTCTTTGGTAGTGGAAACGTATAATAAACAGGAATTCTTACTGTGACAATGGAGTAATGGTTAGGAAAGGTTTTTGAAGGATACACTGGTCTCATACTGGAAGTGTATGTTCCACATTTCTCTAGAGTGAGACAGAAATAAAATCAGCAAAATTACAGAAATAAAAATCTTGCAAGTTTCTCTCATGAAGACATATTCCTACTAAAAAAAAATTAATTAAAAGAAATATATATTTCCAGAAAGTTTTCATTCTTCAAAATTGTGGCCTTAGTTTTTCTTTTCACATGCATTTACAAGCTGACAAATAGCTAATAACACAGATTTTATATATTCCTAATTGCACACCTAATGACTGACCGAAACGGTCACATGAGCAAAACTTACAGTCTTTGTGAAAAGCATGCACAGATAAGAATGAATAATCAAAGAAATCACACCCTCCACTGCTGCCCTGGTATGCACTAAGTGCAGTCAGCAGCTTGACACCAGCTAGCTACTTCACCCTGGGCGCTCCCAAGGAAGAAGAGGCCACTGGCACAGTGGTGCCCTGGCTCCTACAGTAACCTTTCAAATCACTACTTATTTTGCAGTCTAATTGTTTTTGTTTCGGGGCTTTTAAAATACAAAAAGAAGATCTCATTCTAGGATGAATTTAAAAGTTTTATCTTGATATAAGAATCACTTGGTTTTAAGGAGATTAGTATTTGCTAGTATGACGTCATTAGCCAGGCCAAAACAATCGAGAAAACCTTATTTAAGGAGACGAAATTTCCAGTGGCAAATGTATGGGCCCCAATTTTGAGAAAGAAAAGAACAAGGAAAAGAAAAAGCCTTCATTAGCAACTTAAAAAATGCTATGTGATAAGCAAAACTGCTTCAATGGTGCTAAAGAGCCAAAACTAATGACTCTGTAGAAAGAACACCACTGGGTCATCTTCACTATCACTTTGGATAATTATATATAATATAAATAAAACAGAAATTAAAGGCTTAATAACATAAAACATGTTGCATCAAGGCACTTTGAACTCATTCAATTGGGGCTTTGATTAGATTTCAGTTGAAATAATCAATTTGAGCTAATCAAGATTAAAAGAAGCCAAGTCAGAAAAATAAATCTTCTCAAGTCACATAGACATCCCCTCGCAGATTTCCACTCTGTAGTAACAGATCTTCACTTGTACCTTTTGTACTTCTGCAACACACTTATTTCAGTCATTTCCAAGTCTGTTGTTGGGGCTGTTTTCCAAAATCATATTTT
Source organism: Sclerurus mexicanus (assembly GCA_013396755.1). Classification (NCBI taxonomy): domain Eukaryota; kingdom Metazoa; phylum Chordata; class Aves; order Passeriformes; family Furnariidae; genus Sclerurus; species Sclerurus mexicanus. Next base: position 1,378,455 of record VWZF01001848.1, on the reverse strand, counting down.
TTTGGTGTGGCTAGGTGGAGAGGTTCGTTTTTTTGTTTTGTTGTTTTTTTTTTTAAAGAAAGAGAAAAATACACTCAAATTTTTTTGCCAAAAATCCTAGGGGGTTTTCACTGGGACTTTCCATAAGAGTTATCTATTCTTTTTGGCTTGTTGCCTTAGTTAAAGACAATTTAAGATAAAAGGATGATTTGTCTAAAACCTGCAACATCACAGTACAGAAGCATGTGAAAATGTCATCTCTGAACCCCATATTAACACAGTAAAGCTATGCCTGGGTTCACTAAAACTCCTCAGCTCCATGCTGAATTGCCCATCTTTCAGCAGGTAGCAGGTGTATAATAAAAAGTATATAATAAAACTTGTTAAGTGATATTATGATATTGTCTTACAGGCATTTACTATGACTGATTTCTCCAAGGAGACATCAGAATATCACTGTAGGCATGGATGAATTAACAAGATCAGATAACGGCAATGTTTTTATCTATCAGAATGTTGCACGTGTCATCAAGCACTTTAAAGATGAAAATCCAGGTATTTAGCATGGTTTTAATTTAATAAAGAACCAAGCAGCCTAATAAGTTACTTAATTTGAGTAGCTGTTCACTGCTTTGTAAATGCCATCATTCATAAACTGTCTCTTTCTGATAATTTAATAGTCCTTTAAATGGAAAACTATGAACTTCAAAAGTATTTAATATACATTTTCATCAATAGTCAAGCAATTTATCCATTATTGTTACCTGTCTACACAGAGAAATAGATTTCATTACCCTCTCCTGAACAGCAAAAACCTGTACGAGTATTTACTCACTCATATAAAAGTTTATCTTTACAATATGACTGTTTCCACCATTTTTGGTGCCTAGGCACATGGAACACAAAGCACAGAGATTTGAAGCCACAAGCCCTCAGAGTGTCATGTTATATACACCTCAGTGACACCAATTCTCATTCATGAGACTATTTTTTTCTTACTGAAGAAAGTTTGCCTTATCTAAGCATTTCACCCACCACTTGACTATGAGGGAAAAAGCAGAAAGCTGAAGATCCTGTAGCATATTGTATTGTAAAATCCTCCCAAAAAATGTTGTGGAGCAAACATAATGCAGAAATAATATTTCTCCCAGACTATTCCTTATTTTGTTGTGTCTAAAACATGTATTATTAGGCACTCTGATATTAGATTCCTTTAAAATATAAGTTTTGACCATCAGAAACTCCATAGTTCTGGAGAAATGAAGTGACTTTGATGACAATAGTAAGATACCGGTATTTCTTAGTAGTCAAAATTTATTGTGGGTTCAGTGCACAGGGAAATACAAGATTACTAGAGAAGTCAATGAGAGAAGTCACACTGTAGCCTATCCAGACCAAAGAATGAAGAAACTTTACACATGGAGGTGGATATCACAGACTGGAAGTCCCCAGATGCTTTGTGGCACTGCTGTCATATATTCTGGGGGGAACTGTAATAATTTGTAATAGCCAGGCTCTCCTAGCAATGCCTAAGAAGACTTCTCCAGTTTAAACTTTATAACTGCATCTAATGAAAACTTTTCAAATGCCTCATTTTATTCTAACATGGAAGGAAATGAAAAAAAGCCAACCAAAAACCTCAAATACATCTGTGAATTGTTATCCTCTGGAACATATCAAGTTGTAACAACCACTGCATAAAAAAGCAAGTATTTTTACTGGTTTATTTTTAGTCAAACTGAAACCAGGCACCCCAGGTAGTAATTTATGAAGTCAAGAAGATTGGCATATTTTTCAGACAAGAAATACCATCAGTTCTTTACAGACCACAGCCAAAACAGAAACAGGAAAAGTTACTTGGGCACTACAAAACTAAGACACTACAAAAGCCAGGGAATAAACATGTACTGGTGAGGCTCTCATTTCTTCTGGAAATGTTTGTTAAATATTTCTTGGATTCATCACAAATCTACTAGCCCTTCTATATCACCTGTTCTTAATCTCTTCCTTCTCTGTCTTCTCTTTCAAACTTAATCAAGTGCTTTCTACCTTGCTTTTCATTTTCCAAAGTCATTCCACCTAAATATGAGATAATATGTATTATAGAGTAAAAAGAGTATTTATATTTTGAAGAAATAAAGTAATCTCACAGCAAAAAACATCCACATCCTAAATACAACAGGGGCTACCTAATAATTTATAAGATTCCATCAGAAATCCAAAGGGCCTGTTCCTCATGCCCTCTCTCTTTCTGCCCTTACACTCTCCCATACTTCAAGTTCTCCATGCACGGTTGTTATTTGGGGCAACTACTTCCATATTCATGCAAGAATAGCAAGGATTTTAAACAGTAAGCATAGATGCATCTATGGATTTTTCAGGTAAGACATCATATTTCTTAGACAAATAAACTACTCACGTAATTTGCTAATAACAGGTAGAAGTCCACCCCAAGTCTGCAAATATTCTGCTCTGAAGCCATCCAATGAAAACAGTAGCACTGGAGACTTGGTAAATCTGAACAAACAGAAATTGAATATTAAAAGACAGACTGTGAGAAATAATTTCCCATCACTCATTTCAAGAAAGTTTCCCCCACATAGCTGGAATGTTCATTATGGGGCTATAAACCAGACCAAGGAAGTAAGTCTTCCTAAGCAGGAAGGTTTGCAGGCTGGCAGAGTGGTGACCAGACAAGCCATCTGGTCCCTCTGCTTGTAGGCGGGCATAGCAACCCTGCCCAAAGACACTGAGGACTGCAGTAGGGCATGTACAGAAGTCATGACAAGGTCTGATTTTCAACACACCCATAAAATGAGCCACTCAAGTAATCCATCTTGTGGGTTTGATACTCCTTATCCTGAAATCAGTCCCACTGGAACAACACTCAGCCCCTCCAATCCCACTTTATCGCTCCAAGGTAAGAGGAGGGAAAGAAATAAGGTAATATGAAGGCATGAGCTTCCTTTATTCACTTTACTCCTGAACAACATGTAATCCAGCTCAAAAAAAAAAAAAAAGGAATTTTTTTTACATATATAGTGCACAAAACTGTAAGCAAGTCTAATGTACAGGGGATGTTAAATCAGCAACTATAACACACATTTTTCTTTTAATTTTACAAAGATTATTCAACCAAGAAGAACTTGCTTACTATACCAGACGAACTATTAATATCCAAACTCAACAATGTGACACTGTGACTGGAAACACTGTAACAGTATTTCTGTCTGAAACTTGACAGATAAATTCAGAAACTGATTTCACTGGAACAAACTAAAATAAAATCTCCCTTTCCAGTCTCCACAGGACCTATGTTTTCTAGTCTTGACTTGTTCTCAGCTTTAGCCTTGTTCAAACAATTTCTCTCCAGCTGTAAGTACTTTAAACATTGCATTACAGACAGGAATAGTCATCAGTAACTTCTTCCTTAAAGAAAACATACCCTATGTTTGACCTATAGGTATGAGGGCATGTGAGACAAAGGAAAAACAAAACAAAACAAATTACTGAAAATACAGACTCTCACAAAACCATTTTATATACTTTATGCGTCAGTTGCAAGGTCATGTTTCCTTTTTATGATTGTAAACTGTAAAATTAAAAATGTTTTGGGTTTTCTTAACATTGTTGCACTTCAGTTTCCCAAAATAAAACAGTGAGTATAGAAGACAAATATTATTTATAAAGTATTGGCAGTTTCTTTAGTGTGGTATTCCACAAAAAATCCAAAGGGTCATTTACAAGTGAAACATTTATAAGCCTTATATCAGCCAAACAAGCGTGACTATATTAAGCTAAAGATTAGTCAGGCAATGAAAATACATCTATCCTAAGAAAATCCTAACCAACAATTTGGACAACAGGTCGGCCAAAAGGATTTCATTAGCCAGAACCATTACATAGCTTACCCTACACCCCAGACAGAATAAAGCATTTAGATGCATTTCTAAAATGTATGTTTGTATCCTGGTTTTTAATTTATACAGCACATTCAGCATCATCTTTTGAAAATCTAGTACGGGCAACTAGTTGGGAACAAGAAATGAATGATTTTCAGATCAAGATCAAAGCCCTTTGGCAGAACAGAGTAGGGAAACTTTATGTACTACCTTTGCCCATATCACAAGTATTTTTTGCACCACAGGTTCTGATCTCTGCACCTTTTACAAATACCTTCTCCATGCCCCTCCTTGCTCAATAAATTAATTCACTCAAGTGCGGATGTCTAAAAATCTTCACTGCAAAGTTCCTTGCAATAAAAGATGAACTTTGAGGCAAAGACTGTTCATTATTACTTATCAACAAGCCTAACCTAAAAAAAAAACCCAAACCAAACAGAAAACCCCACCAAATTTAAAACAACTCCTTAGAAAGGGACTTTACGCAACTGTTCCTGGTTTGGCATTTACAAGTAAACCAACTGTTAAGTACATGTTTTGGTTGTCTGCAAGTCTATCTCCTGACCCCTTCACACATGTAAAATTAAACTTGGCAAAACAGACCATTGCCACAATGAGGTGCTGGTCATTTCTCTTCTCGTACACTCTACACATGCCAAAACTCATATAGTTAGTGATCTGCCCTGGTGCTCAGGGAAGCAAAGCATGACAGACCATGTTAAACTGCCCTCTTCAGAACAGCTCCAGTAAAATCCCCACACAAACTGATCTGAGCTCAGTTCCCAGGTATATCAGCAATCCCCATGACTTTTTCCTGTCAGCAACCAAGACTGCACTTGCTGCTTCAGAAATGTGCTACCATGAGCAAGCAAGCCTGAGAGGCTCAAGCTTTGGTCCTGTCAGTGATTCACACTGGCTGTGTCCAAACAGTATGACAAGCATGTTTCACAGCTCTTGGATAAATAAGTATACCAGTCACATCCTGACTCCAAACTGAAGGAAATGCAGTAGTAATTATCCCCTCCTATAAACCAGCTTCTATGGAAACACAGGGCAGGCAACACAGGCTTCCTGTGGTCTAGTAGGTTCACCAAGCTGGATGATCAAGAGCCCAGAACCACAGAATATATTGCCAAGCTGACCTGCGTAACTGCAGGCAGGTTAGACCATAATTAAAAGAAAAGGAGAAAAAAAATAAAAAAAGAAGAAAAGGAAAGCAAAGGAGGTCCCCTTGAAAATTCTAACATACTACACAGAAAACTTCCTATCCCACGCACATACTCATACACTACTGGCTACATATATACACACATTTCTTTTCCACTAAATGTGCATAAAGCCTCAACATGAGGCACAACAGCAATCTTCAAATATACAGTGAGATCAATAAAGAGGAAAGGAAAGGAATCAGCTGTTCTTCTAGCTCAAAGAAGATAGAGCAAATAGTAATAGGATTAAAGTACAGCAAAAGACATTAAGACAACAGCAAAGTTATCAGTAAGGCCATCTAGCTAAGCACTAGGATAAACTGCTTAAGTAGGTTTGAATTCTCAGAGTATTATTTCACTCCTGGAACAGTGGGTGGGACTAGATCACTCCTGAGATCTTACAGATCAGTAACTTTATAACACTACTAAATAACACAGAACCTGGTCTTGGAAAGACTTAGGTGTGTGCTTAATTCTAAGCAGTTGACAAGTCTCCTTGCAGTCAGTGGGATTTCTCAGATTAAGCGCCTCATTGAACGCTGCATTACCTTTTGCCTATCAGGTACTACAAGAGCAAATCCAGCTGAAATGAAAGCAGAATAAAACCAGCAATTTGAACCCACATAACATGTTGTATTAATATGCACAGAATCAGAATTGATAGCCTGAGGTCGCAAAATGAGCACTGCACTAAACTTACCCGCCCTCCTGCCTACCACACCATAGGAAGAAGCGGATTGTTTACAGAGTTGTTAGTTTTGGGAGAGGTTTGTGTGCTATTAGTCTGAGATGAGCCTCCAGTCAACACTGTTTGATTCAGCTTTGACCACACATCACCCTGTCCTGGGCTGGGTCTTATTGCAACATTTTTGGGCTTGCCAGGATTAAAACAATTTTAGTAGAGTAACTATGTATCTCTTTCATACACTGAACAGAAAACAAAAATTAAAAACAATAAAAAAAACATGCTAAAAAACAAGTTAACCAACAGGAGTAGCCCTATTGCATTTACGTCATTAACTTTGACTGTGGATTTGCAGAAGCCTCTTGTTTGTTTACCAACCTTTCAGGGGCAATGCTTCCTAACCTTACATTAGGGAAATCAGCATCCTAGAGTCAGTTCCCAGTATGCAGTCCCAAATGGTCCCTGAGCTCAGAACAAGAGTTGGTGACAGAAGCTTCAAGAATCACCTGGCTATCATCTTCCAACATAAGGGGTTACTGGGGACTTGGACTACAAGCTGGACATTTTTTGTCCTAGTGAAAATTCTGAAACATCAGCAGTGGTTACTGATCTGAATCAGAATGAAGAGTACTCAACTAGTATGAAATATTTCAAAAGCAAATGTATTTTGTTTGGCAGTATTATAACTCCAGTGAATAAATACAATATGATTTAAACATCTTAAGTCAAAAAAGTAATGACATAAGAACAAAATAAGATATTTTCACTTTACTAGAAATATTCCCAGCACATCATAATTTCAAAATCAAAATAGGTCTGATTTTTTAATACTCATCAATCAAGAACACAATTGAATTCAATTTATACCATATCTACCAACTATTTACCAGTGGAACACATTTTAATCAAGAACACTTAAGTCACTTCTATTAATAGCTTAGACATACAAACATAGCTTATAGTCATCATTAGCTATAAAGTTAATTTGAAGATCCCACAGCAAAAACAGTACAAGATACACAGGGGTTCTTTTCCTGGCTGGGAGTTTTGCTGTACTATTTGAGCCTGAGTGCTGATGCCATAAACCACATGCATGATTCCTCAGACAGCATATACAAAACTTACAGGAGCGGGCACAGTGTGGAGCTAAGCCAGAGAATACAAGGAACCCATGGTATTTTACACTTTTTAAAGAAAGTAGCTCAGACATCTTGCAAATAATGCTGTCCCACTGATGGTGAAGCTGCAACAGTGATCTGCCAACATTTTGCAGTTCTGGGGCTGTTAAACACAAGCTAGTGGAGAGGTTTTTTAAAAGTGACCAGAGAGAGAGGCAGTCTTAGAAGCCTGAGACTGCTGGATGGGTCCCAAAATATTTGGGATAGTGGGTATTGAAGCACATATAGGTCAATAATAAGGCTGGCAACAAAGCGAAGTTGCCCAGAGCGCACACATCTGTGAGAGACAGCCGGGTTGAGGAATGGGCATGTCTTGCAAGTCAAGCAAGTGCTGGGATACACAAATGCTGCTGGCACAGAGAAACTTCATCTGTTAGTAAGCATACCAAATGCTGGCTGAACAGGTGTCCTCTGTCTGGCAGCTGCTCTTACTGTATATATGAAAGGCAAGCAGATCCCAGAAGGGCACAGCAGGGAAAATAATCTCAAAAATGAAATGCAAGCAAAGAGCAGAGCTATGCAAATATACAATTTCCTCACCCTTTTGGACACTGAGGTTCAGTAATGTCCTCACACTCTTCTTCAACCCAGCTTGCCTCTCCTTAAAACAAATGAGTGGAATTTATTTTTGAAGACAGTACATTCGTATTGATAAATGCAGAGGTTTTTTCATTTTACTAGATGCTTTTAAAGTCATATTATGTTCTTGCTCCTTTCATGCAACTATGGGTACATATAAAAGACTAAGAATTTGTTGAGAATATTTACCTTTACAAACAGCTTGATAATTGACACAGCAATCTTTGTTTTCTACACAGTCATCTGAACAGGAACAATGATATTCTGGTCGCCTCTTCTCTCCACACCTGAATTTATTGCAGGTCCATATGTGGGCTAAAAAACAGATGACAGAGAAAGATGTCTCAGTAATTAATAATGTTGCAAGTGCAGAACTAATCGTTTGTGCATAGTATTGCAAACTTTGGCACTTTAGAAAATAAAAACCCCCATGGCTAAGCAATCCAAGAGCATAGCCACGTGAATACAGTTATGCAGCATATGGTTATAAATAACAGAGATCAGAAAGAATCCTTTTCTATAGATCTCCTTAAATATGGTAATTTATGTGGGTTTAATCTGTAAACATATACCATAAACAAATTCCCAAACAACTCCCCCATGAAAACCCCAAACCTGAGTCTGAATTCAAATGCCTAGAAAACACTCAGCAGCATCAACTTATTCCGAGTTCCACTGAAGTTGCAATGGATTTTACCGGGCACCATCAGGCACTCCAGCCTTGTTCAGCACCTCTTAGGCATAGGAATCACTGCCACTATTTGAGACTCTATACAAAAGCTCACAGGAAGACCTGCTGACTTCAGCTTCACTGCTGATTTTAGTAAAGATCTTGTTTTTTCCTGAACCATATTGATTTTTATAAATGCCATATTTCAATACATTTGAAGACCTGGGAGTCCTGGTCAATGGCAAGTTGAATATGAGTCAGAAGTGCCCTGGCAAGCCAGGAGGGCCAACACTGTCCTGGGGGGCACCAGGCAAAGCATTGCCAGCCAGTTGAGGGAGGGGATTGTCCCACTCTGCTCTACACTGGGGCAGCCTCACTTTGAATATTGTGGACAGTTCTGGGCACCACAACATAAGAAAGATATTAAGCTATTAGAGAGTGTCTGAAGGAGGGCAACAAGGATCGTGAAACGTCTGGAGGGGAAGCCTTATGAGGAGTGGCTGAGGTAATTTTTTTTGCTCAGCCTGGAGGAGACTTAGGAGAAACCTCATTGTGGTCTTCAACACCCTCTCAAGGCCAAGCAGAGAGGCAGATACTGATCTCTTCACTCTTGCGACCAGTGACAGGACTTGAAGAAACAGTATGAAGTTGTGTCAGGCGAGGTTTAGGTTAGATATGAGGAAAAGGTTTTACACCCAAAGGGTGGTTGAGCACTGGAACAGACTCCCCAAGGAAGTGGTCACAGCACCAAGTGTGTCTGAGTTCAAGAAGCGTTTGGACAATGCTTTCAGGCTCATGGTGCGATTCTTGGGGTGTCCTGTGGACAGCCAGGAGTTGGACTCTATGTTCCTCATGGGTCCCTAACTCAGCATATTCTGTGATTTTGTTATCAGTTGTAAACACAAGTAGATCTTTTACATTCAGTAAGGATAAGCATGAATTAATTTACCAGTTGAGTGAATACTTAAGCAAAGCTCTTAGAGACTTGGAAGCTCAACAGGGGGACGCTCAACAATCTTCCTACATGACTAGCAACTACAAAAACCTAAACGCATTTTAAGGAGGTTAATCTCAGTTTCAGGACACTGAACTTGACTTACTCCACTAGTGTCAATAAATCTTTACTTCCGTGACAAAGAAGAATGGTTCTAGTTACATGATACTATTGGGAAACTAGAATTTGATTCTCCACTGATGTTAAGGCTAATTTAAAAAAAAAAAAAAAAACACCACAAATCAATTCATTCCCATTCTTTGTGCTAAGGTGAACTCTCCAATTTGTTTTTAAAGAACTTTTTTAACTGCGGCAAAGTGATTTAATGAAACAGATAGGAGAGTAAACCCCAGGCAACTATATATATATATACACAGATACCTCAACTATATATGCAACTATATATATATAAGCAAAAGCTTTAGGCAAATTAGATGACCTTTCAATAACAGTCTATTGAAGTCTATTGATCTTAGTTTAATCATTTGGTTTTCAAAGTCAGCATTGGAATTTTAAATTTATCAAAGTAATCTCATCCAGAAACGAATCAAAATACATGTAAAAAGGAGTGAGAAAAAAATATTTATCTGAAAAGAATGTTGCATTTGAAGCATTAAGGCAAAAATCAAAGTAGAAGGAGTCCTGTTCTATCCACACTAACATCTTTCCCTCTAAAACTTCTCCAAGGTATTTTTGACACCTTTGCCTATCTGACCTTTTCTTTCTGGCAAATCATGACAACTGCTTCTCATTTCACAATCCTTCTTCACCAGTGCAATCTGTTTTATCATCCTGCCTTGATTCATGCTCATGACCCTTGCTTCACAGTCAAGCTGGGGAGTAACAAGGCAGAGGGCCTGAACAGCTGGGTAAGGAGAGATGGCAGCTTTCACAGAGCTGCTCCATCCTTCCCCTTTTTCATGCAGGCGATGACAGAAAAATACAATATGCGGAATGCACTTCTATTCTGGGCTTGCCTGAGAATGTAGGAGTTGTCCCTGATGCTAAGGACAATGCAGGTCACTGTTCTCTCACCACCAGACAAAGAACAAAAAGTTGGCTGAGACCTCGAGTTGCAGTTGCTCCTCCTCTTTCCAAGGGGGAGGGCAGCAGCACAGTCTGTTGCAGCCTCTCTCCTCACAGGAGAGCTACAGAAAAGCCAGCATAGTAGCTATGTCAGCTCCTATGTAGTCCAGCTGTGTGAAATGCAAGCTTTTTTTGTGTAAAAAAACAGCTGTAAGATCTGATGTTTCCACAGGAGTCCCCAGTACACCATCACCACTGCAACTCCACCCAGAAATGCAATGAAAGGAGGACAAAATGGGGGAAGACCACTGGCATCAGAACCACTCTGCTGTTCAGTAGCCCATTCTTTGCACTCACAGCCCACCTGAAAGAAGTCCTGACCACAGCAGTACCCACATACTCTAAGCTGTCTCTTGTCACAGAACAGGAGAGATTGCTCCCACAGCTTTTTCCCATCCTTACCTGGTTGTATACATGTTTCCTGGTAATCTAAGCAGCAGTTTCCAAGCTTGACGCAATCTTTATCACAACGGCAGCTTCCAAAGGTCCTTTCAAAGCAACGACCTTTGCAGGTTTTCACTGTAATATTGGATAGTGTTAGATGTCAGTGGCTGAGCCCAAATCAGTCAGTATGCATAAGAAATTAATACAGTCAGCATGTGAAATGACACAGTCACGCCAAACTTACAGGATGGCTGCAAAAACAGCGAGAGTCAAGGAAAAATCTTGACCCAGCTAAATAGTTTCTCTTACTGAACAAAAGTATTTTTTCATCACATTGAACAAAGGGTTCTGTTCTGTTTGAGCAGGAACGTGATGTTTCGTTATTACAGAAACAAGAGACACAAAAGACTACAATTCTAGTTGTGACTGTCCTTGCCTTTACCACTGGAATATATGAGTACAGTCATTCAGAATATGGAAGATCTGCTGGAGGAAACATGAAGCTACATTTTCACTATGGGGGCCCTAGATAGCAAAGTGCTTCTGCAGAGAACACTAATCTTCATTTTCATGTCTGGCAACATTCCACTTTTTACAAGTGATCAAACATTAATTAGAATCTAGACTGAACTGCCTGTACTTGCAACTCTCCCATACCCATGCCTTGGGGAGGAGGAACTGAAAGAAGCCCCAGTTCAACATCCTGCTGTACCATGAAGGTACTGTTCCAAAGCAGACACAAGAGGTACAAACTTGAGTGTACTGCTCACTGGTTTATTTTTTTGTTCTGTTTTAATGTGAAAAAAAAAAAAGACATAGCATTCTTCCACTAGACTGAAGTTGCTGGGGACAGGGAAAAAACCAACAAGCAAAAAGCCAAACAAACACCAAAACACCAGAAACTGGTGATGTGAAGCACTGACAAAACTTAAGAAGTTGGACAGTCTGTCTAATCCTGTGGAATCACCAGAAGGGAGTGAAGTAAATCCCTGATCATCTGGCTCCTCAAAAATCTTAAGGTGTGTGATATCAGGAAAATGCGATATGAATCAGCCAATACTGCAAAGCTGTAATAAAATGAGAAAAAGACTATATGTATTCTAGTGGAAAATTAGTAATCTGAATTTTACTTAAAAATCATTGTTCATTCAACAGATCAAGTTTAAAATTATTCTTGACAGTTGTTCACAAAGTGCAGCTTGATTTCTTTAAAAAAAAAAAGAAAAAATCTTTCGTAACCTTCTACCTGAAGAAACTTCACCAGTGAAAAAACCACATATTTTTCAGCTCAGAAAACAGACAGAGGAATTCCACATGGAATGTTTTCAGGCTACAATTCTAACCAGTAAAAAAAATAACCTTTTTTTTCCCCATAATTGACTGGAAAAGATGAAAAACAAATGTTCCAGGACAACATGAAATAGAAGTTGTTGCGTGTTCCTTTTTTTTTTTTATGGTGAACTGAGAAAAGCCAGCCATGTGACACCACCACAGTGACAGCTGGGATACATGGAAGCTGCCAGATCAGACACCGAGTACCAAGATCAAGTGAGTACACACAAGCATTGAGTACACCTAAGGTTTACTTTCTGGTATTTCCATTCCCCTCTAACTGATACTGCTTCAAGCAATGCATCCAATCCTCTTTTGCAGCAAGAAAGGGTGGCATTCTAATAACACAAAAATTAATTTACAAAATGAAAAAGAATAAGCAAAAAGGAATTCCCTAGTAATTTTACTAAATAAAAGGCATATTAGTTACCATCTTTTGAACAGCTAGGCTTCAGGCCAAATATACATCCTAGGATTGTTGTTAACATGCAGACACAGAGTACCTGTGGGATAGGAAGGAAAAGAAAGTAATCTTAAATTACCACTGAATGGTTTTGAAATCCCTCATTTTCTCTATAATGCTATACAATTTTACTGAAATTTGTAAACACGCAGATTAGGAGGCTAATTTCACTGTTTTCACCAGCAGTTTTCGCTGCCACAAGTAGTTATTTGCAATTAATTACTAGCACATGAATACAAATAGTGTCACAATTGGGCCTATGTATATCATTTCTTATGAAGCCATTTAACACAGATATGATAACACAGTTCTCCTTTCTTGATTTCTTTTATATCATTCTTTCATGATGATATATTTCTTTCTGTATTTCTTATACATGTATCCATTTTATAGAAAACTTTTCTTGCTCCACTCTTTCCTTCCTCCTCATTTGTTCTAAGAAGGTGAAGCAAAGTTTTGCCATTAACCACAAAGAGAAGGCATGGCCCTTCAGTGATACTTCTAATAAGGGAAAACCTTTTCCCACTTTTGAGTATCCAGCTCACACTAGATGTGGGTCTACACCATAGTAAGCAACTGTGGCATGTCACATTAAGGCTCATCACAGTATCTTGCACTGACCAGGAACTACAGCTGTGTTCATTATGGATTCTGGATTCATTGAAGTTGTCAAACAACCCCCATCTTGTCCTTGTCCAGTATTTCAGGGCATGATTTAATGCCTACTCAAACACAAAAATTTCTTTTAACCTCATTAAGCATTGGATTTGGTCCATAAACTCTTCAGAAAAAGTATGTTTACTATCAGTGTGGATACAGTAATTAAAGAGAAGCCAACAATGCTGTAATGAGGACTATTCTATTCAAGTGCAGAATGCAATATGGTAGTTTGCCAGAAGTCCTGAAACAGAAGGCATTACAACAATGCAGATTTTCTTATACAAAAGTATTTGGGGAACTTTGGGTAGAGGAGAATATACATATCACCTTTCCAGTCACTGTTTTCTGAGGAAAGATTGCTTTGAAGCAATACTTTCATAACTTTACACACATGCCTACACACAGCCTTTTTTCCTTCTTTCCCATCAGTAAAAGCTGCCGAGTCAGTCTTTTGAGTAGGATGCCTGAATCACGTTGTGATGTGGCAAAAATTTTAAAATGCACCGAATTATTTCTCAAGTTTTTTTTAAAGACTGTGAGCACTTTAATAACTAAAAACTACTTGCTTTTACCAAACATACAGTTTACTATGCAACTTTGTTCATTAAGAAGTTAATATTAAGACAGTAAGAAAGCATGCAATGTGCAGCATTGAAATTCAGATATTACTCTGGGCTTCCGAACTACAAATTATCATAAACCAAATTATCAATATAAACAATATTACATATAGAGCATTCATGAAAAAAATGGAACAATTGACTGGACCTGATGAAGCTTTGGCCTAGAATTCTGAACCAGACAAGTCTGGAATCCTATTCAACACCACATATAGCAGAGAAACAAGCACTTTGAGTTCAAATCTGTCCTTGAATTGACAGGGAAAGAAGGAAAATAGTAAAAGAATAAGGTAGGGAAAAATCTAGCATTATCAATGCACCCAGATATGCAAAAATGTACAGAAAAATGCAAGTCTCCATTAACTCAGCTGTCAAGAATGAGCACAACTGCAGAGCTCTGTACTTGCCTTTTTTTTTTAAAGCAGCATATTGACACATGCAGTGTTATGACATTTTCTGTTAAGTCAATATCAACAATATTATCTTTAATGTAAATTGTTCTGGACCTTTAATATCTCCAGTACAAAATATCACCTAGATAAGAGCAAGTGCACAGCTAAGTAGGTAAGACATGAAACGTAAGTTGTCAAAGCCCAGCAAAATCAGAGGAGAGAGCAAAGCCTGTTATTGACCTTTTAACTCCCATTTATTTTTATTATTATTATTAGGAAATTGCAAATTTATTCATTTGTTGTTAAAAAGCCAAGTTGAGAACACTTTATTTCACAGCAACGATATATTGCTTCTCTGCTACCACCAGGCCCTGCCACTAAAATCAAGGAGTAGAATGTCCTCTGACATGTAAGCACAGACATACTTTAAAACAAACAAAAACCACAGCTACTCTGTCTTTAACCTTTATTCCCATATCTTCAAATAGCTCCATGACCTATGGGACTTACGTCACCTAAGGAATCCTTGTATGGTAAACACATTGCAGTGCCATTAAATGGACTATTAATACTTTCTTATGGAGCTTCAGTGTAGGTAATGCAGGGGTTTAATTGAGACACTAAATTAATGTAAAAATAAAATCTAAATAAAACTCACTCCAAAGTGATAGCATTATAATAGCTCTCAACATAAAACTGGTAAAACCTCACAAAATTACGCATGAACAACTTCTGAGATTTTGGCATCAAATGTTACAAAACCCAGTTTTGTATTGCATTCCAGATTTTCAGTTTTATGCTTCTATGAACATAATTCCAATAAGCAAAAACAAAAGGATTATGTTCACTGAGGCATATGAGTGCTCTTTTGGGTAGGAAATACTATAAAATGCAATAATAAATTAAGACTTTGAAACTCTATTGACTCACTACATATTAAAGCTTTTGTATTCTTAACATTAGTCCCACTAGCTTAAATTTTTGTCTTAAAAATACTTCTCTGCAAAACACTAAAACTCTCTTTTTTTGATTTCTTTCCTTCTTAATAAAGAAGTTTTACACAAATGGGAAGCTTAGAGGTAAAGCATTTGATAGCATTCTAGGATAGCCAATTCTAATCTAGTGGACTATACTATGCAATTGCAGCTCAGTGTTTAAGGCCTTGAATTGAAGCTTTATCCTGAGCCTGAATGACTTCAGTCACATGGATATTATCCACACAAGTGACAAAATGTTCTGCTGGAACAATGAGGAGCAGTTAATACTGGCCAACAGCAGTTGTAGTCCTGACTAGGGACAGCAAGAGGTGTTACACTAGTAGTTGACCTGTTGTCCGTGGAAAGGTCCTAAGATTATCAGCTCTGCAGATGATGAGGAATATTCAAACGAGTTGCAAAGGTTACCTAGATACAGAAAAACACCTTACTGCTGCAGACCAAACTAATTCACTTTCCTTCTTTCTGTGTTGCAACACACCTCTGTTGTCCAAAGAATTGTGGATGCCCCATCTCTGGAAGTGCTCCAGGCCAAGTTGGACCGGGCTTTGAGCAACCTGGTCTAGTGGAAGGTGTCCCTGCCCACAGCAGGGGGGTTGGAACTAGATGACATTTGAGGTCCCATCCAACCCAAACCATTCTATGATTCTATATAGGGCCTCACTACATCAGATAGGTTACTAATACAACCTGATCTATTTCACAGACAGGTAACTCAGGTTTGGGATGCTGCAGCCTGCTGCATAAAGATTATATAACTTTTTCAATCCATAGAAAGAGAAGTAGCTGCATGCATTCTTGTTTATTAACAAGAACTTTATGTAGTATTCTGCTGCAAGCACCAAATTTAAATCTCTAGCTGCTCCCACACTGTCATCCTAACACCTTCCTTGAAGGTTTAATCTGCCTTTTTTAAACAAAAGGAGAAAATCTTACATGTTCTTTCTCTCTCACACATACTCTTTCACTCAAAAGAGAAAGAAAGAAAAAGGTATAATTAAGAAAGAATATGGGAATCTAACATTTACCAGGAAGGCAAATAAAATTAAAGAACTTGGCCTTGTAATATACAAAAGTAGAAAATGAACTTTCTATAATCTGTATCTTGAGACATTGCTAGGACAAAATGTCAGATTCAGTTTTAATATAGTATCTGAGAAAAGTTTTTAAAACAACACTAACAACTGCAGAGAAGAAAGTGTCCTTCGTTTTAAAAATAATTTTTAGAAAGTTTGTTTTGGAATCACAAAAACATTGTCATCTAGGGATGAATCTCTGTCCCATCACTGCTTCCTTTACGTGGGAGGAAGCAATAAAAGCTTTGCTTTGTAAACATTATAGAGGTTGGGAATAGGTGGTTGAGCATCTGGAAAACTGCAATCCTGAAAACATTTCAAAAGCCTTTTATTTCAAAAACCTTTTATTTTGAGCTGGGTAGGTGGAAATATGATAACATGGTTAGAGAGGAGAAACATTTCCATCACTCATCTCTAGAACTGTAGCTGAAGAGAATTTCTCAGCAGTGATTTGAGGGAGCGGGTGGAAGGGCCACAAAGCCAGCAAGTATGCAGGCTGGATACACCAAACCCCGGAGAGACTCATCAGCTGTACAGGTCTCAGTGACATACAAAGAAATCTCTCACCAGCCTTAGGTACTGTCCCCTTTCCTTTGCTATTGTGTTTTATTCTCTTTCTTTACATAGTTAATACTGCTGTCCCTTTCTCTTCATTCTTCCTTAGCTCTGTCCATCTGCCCCACTCCCTTCTTCTATTCTGTATCTTCTTTGGCCAAGAATACATTGATACTTCTTTTAAGGAATACTCATACTGAATAGTTTCGTTCTGTGTTGATCCTTCTCACTCTCTGCCTGCCGTGTACTCAGTTGTTTTCCATCTCCTTTTCTTCATTCCTGGTATTCGATGGCTAACAAAACTTGTCACTCCAAGGTTTAAGATACATTCATTAAGAATTATGCAATTATCAAAGAAACAATGCAAAGTAATAGTTTTCCAGTCTAAGCTCCATGATTGACTCTCACAGTTGTGTCATGTCTATCCATGAAGGGAGGATGTCTAGACTGGATCTGTAATGCCAGTAATTACAAAAACCCGTGGAATTTTCCAAAACCACTGGGATCAGTGAAAGGCATACTATGTTGTCACTGTTTTGTGCACCTAGAATACATGACTAAGGACCTAGACCTTAACACTGAAATATGTCTGAGAAAGAATTTCATCTTCAAAAGTGTAAAGAACATAGTAATATATAATTTCAAGCAAGAACAGGGTCACCTTCTGTCTCTAAAAGGGCACTGTTAAAAATGCAGAAAGCATACTGTATAAAAAAACCCTTATCTACACTTGCTGGGGCAGTCAAACACTTACTCATGCTTGTAAAAGTTATTTTTAAACAAGCATAAACCCCCTGCTGACAGCTCAGTTTTATTCAAAAGCAGGGGATATTTAATCCTTCTCACTAAAGTGAGAGGATGTGGATACTTTACTCACCTAGCAGAGCTACATAGTTCAGTAAATCACCTAAGAAAAAAGTTACCAGCACTGAATTAAGTGGATCACCTCCTGCCTTCCTTCTTCCACCACTCATCTCTTCTTTCCACATTTGTAAATATTTTTATGATCTTCCAAGACTTGTTTCTGTTGATCCACATTCCACACCTAGAGGCCTGCAGGAGGAAAGCTGCTGAGGCTCTCAGGTCCTGGCTGTCCTGAAACACTGAAAGTGACTAAATTATCCTGAAGTCAGTGGATGAAAAAGCTGGAGCTTACACCCAAAACCTTTGCAGAGTTAAAAATATTTACTCTAAAAATGTATAGGCATTATTGTTTTCCTTCTCAAAGCAGCACACAGAAGATCTACTTTCATTCTTTCTATTGAATGTTCTCAACACTGTTATTATATACTATTGCAACCTAAGGTCATTCAAAGGACAAGAATGGTTTAAAGGTAGATTGAGCCACTGTAAGATATATAAAAAGCCTTCACAGAGCTTACCAGAGAGTGATAACTTCAGTCAGCAGAGAATTATCAGCAGAAGACAGAGAATTATCAGCAGAAGACATCATCATACCATAGCTCTCTAAAAACCTGCCAAAACTATTCAAGTACATGGTTTTGAGGGAGGAAAAAAAAATATACAAAACGACAGAACAGAGTTAGCATCTGTCAACTGGAATCAAAATTATTTTTCTTATTTGTTGCTTGCCCAAATGTATAGGTATATTTTCTCCTGGAAATCATTAGCACAAGCTGTTATCAAAGCACACTCATTTTACCCTAGCTGTTACATTTTTCAATGCATTTTACATCATGGGAGAATTTAGAGAAACTAAAGCATATGTTAGCAAAAAAAAAAAGGGGGGGGGGTAATACAATTTCTAATTAAATTTCCAGAAAACAGATAACAACTGACTGCTATTTAATCAACAGGTAGATTTTTGTAAAAACCTAAGGATAAACAGGGCTGAAAACTGATATTACAAGAAAAAAGTAAGTATTGCACTTTCAAATACAATTCTTTTATTCAGCATAGCAGACTAAGAGCACAGAACAAAGACCACCACATGTCATGCAGATGTGATATCAATCACACAGTGGCAAGCAGATATGAATGCATGGTTACATAGAAAGAGAAGAAACTGTCAGTAACTATGCCAACTAAAAACTCTTTTCCAAACAAGCTGCACTTGACCCATGAATAAAAGCAAAACTGAATATGAAAGTATGGCCTTGAGCCATCTTCATGCCCTTCCTATTCAAAAAATCCCTTTTCAAGAATAAAGCTAAAGCTGTTCCAATTTAGAGTGCTGTCATGAGAATTTCAACAAGAACAGTGTAAAAAGGGGGCTGCTTCTATTGCATATAGATAATACCACCAAATAAACCAAGTAAACCTATGTTCACCTCCATTTTCCCATGGCAGGTATTATTGTTACTGTTATCCTGACAGCAACATTAACCTCCACAGGAAGACACAGCAACCTAAAAGAGCAAGTGAAGAAAACTCTGTAAAACACTGTAAGAACATAAGGAGTGTCAAAAAAATTGCAGAACCACAAAGCAGTATAGGAAAAGTCAGGACAAATAAGGTTTCACAGAAGCATTTAGGTTGAAAAAAACCTTTAAGATCATCAAGTCCAACTATTTCAGTTATTCAGTAGAGGTCTTTACTAAGCACACTGATATTAATCACAAACACATATTCAGCCTCGAATCCTTTGGCCATTTTCCCAAAACAAAGACCAGGGCTGACAAAAAGACCATTATTTATCTCTGCACCCTTTGAATATATCCCCTCAAAAAACAAAAGGCAGACTATCAAATTTTGATGCTTCACAACATGGAAATGTATTTGAGCCAGAAGAGGATTCAAGAACTGTCCCCCTTACCAGAGATAAACAGTACAACGAAATATACATGACCAGGTTTGATTATTGACTTCTGTTGAAGCAGCTTCTAACAACATTTGTTGCATTTGTTATTCTGTGAACAACAAACAAACAGCCTTCTACACAAACTCGTACCCAAACACTACCACATATTGGAAGGAATTTATATAGGTTGGTTTGCCTATATGCCATTGAACAGCAGAACTGAGTCAAAGTTCATGCTCACCTGAGGTTCTTCAGAAATGCAAATATTTCATTTTTTTTCTTAATTTCTAACACAGGCTTCAAGGTGGGAAACTCTTTATAACTTTCATATTTTCAAAGCCTTTATTTTGCTCTGCTCCTTCCTTTACATAGAAGTAAAAGAAACAGCTTCCACAGCAAGTTGAATCAGAAGAATTCACACTCTGTAGTTCTACTGATATTAGTGAAAGGATGAAAAGGAAAATTTTTGAAGAGCAGGATTTGGAAGGAAGCCTTGCATAATTTTTGAATCTTTGGCCTTGCCTGAAATCTAAGTTTTAGCACAGTAACTAAATTGTTCTGAATTCAAGTTAATAATTAAATCTAGAGAAAGCCAATTCACTTAAACTATTAATGTGCTCCTTCTTCCTTTAGCATCCAAGAGCCTTGTAGAACTACATGGAAGCACGTTCAGAACAAGAGCACACTCCCTTCTCCAAGGAGTTTGGTTGTCTGTGCTTGGGACCAGTTCTCCACTATTGGTTCAGCTATTGATAGAACTGTTTGGGACACACCAAACAGCCTTGAATACAGCCCTTCAATAAAAAAGTCTCAGAAGAGTCACCCTCCCTTGTTTTAGCCAGCTCTTGCCTCTCACCCTGCCTGAACTGCGTTACACCTGCACTGCAGTCAAGTCCATCCTGGCCAAGCACTCTATGAACTCTAACTCACAGGCTGGCCTTCCTTCCTTCACCTTGGATCTGTCTCATCACTATATACTCATCTGGCAATTTAGACTATTGGCTGAGCCTGGGTAGTGTCTCCAAACCTGCTGTGCTCACCTTGCTCATAACCCCAGTCACTCACTTGTTTTGCCTGAACGGACCAGAGGGCTGATTCCAGCACACTATGGCCTAACCTATCAGTAGATATTCCACACTCAAATTCCTGGGCACACCGTGGTTGTTCTCAGGCAGGCAACCAGCCAGCAGCATTGACAGAAGCACCAGTCAGCCAGCTGGGTGTACTTCAACCTGTTGCAAGCTTTGCACTCCAGCTGGAGTCCAGGCTTCACACACAACTACACTCCAAGAGGAGGTTTAGTTAAACTGCACATTGCTTTGTCTGTGCAGAAAGCTGTACCTAAATTACCCAGCTTAAAGCAAGCTGAAGTGTGCTTAGCCAATTCACAATCACCCTTTTAACTGTGCACCCAAATTCAACTTATTTTGGCAATAAAATTTAAACTGAGTTCTGAGTACAGGCAGAAATAAAGGTGGTCTCCACTCTCCCTTTGGGAAGATCTTTATAAAAGCGGAATTTGGGGGAGTTTTTTGGGTTGGTTGGGGTTTTTTTGTGGGTTTTTTTTTCCTGTTGTTTGGTTTGGGCTGGTTCTTGTTTGTTTGGGTTTGCTGTTGTTTTGGTTTGGGTTTTTTTTCCTATACTTAAAAAAAACCCAAAAAACAAACAATAAAACACAAAGGCTGAGTTCCTGCAAGTGTTTCTTTGGACAAGATTTTTTTACTTCATACCAGCTTCTATCATCTAGGATAGAATACACCAACTAGCTCTGTGAAACAAACTGTAAATAAAGTGAGAATACAAATTAACCCTGGAAACCCTTCAGAATTCAAATCTTTTTTTTTTGTTTACCGCAAAAGCAAGCATGAGAGCAAGATTATGATTTTTGTCTTCAATACCCAGCATGAAGAACAATAAAGAAATTTTGGGTTTACAGCTCCCTGTGTATAATGAGAATTACTTGCAAAGTCTTCCTTGAAAAAGGAGTTGACTGAAGAGCAACATTAAAAGCTATAATGATTTTAAAATTCACTAAACCCCAAACTTTCTATTGATGGCTTGAATAAGCATCTCTATCATTTTTTAATTTATAGTTACAATTGCACCAACAGCAAACACAATAAAAAAAGTTTTGTCAAATGCCAGTTTTTATTGTGTCTTCAAACTTAAAACCAAATCACCATTGGAGAGCTGTAATATTGACAGAAGACAGCTGTAAATACCCTTGTTTCCAAACATTGAAATAGTTTCCCCACAAAATTTTAAAATACTGGAGATTGGCCAAAAACTGTTTTAATATTTCTAAACCAGAAGCACTTCAAAGTCAATTTAAAAAAGGGCCATCCTGTCACTGTCATTCTTTACTTCATATTCCACCAAAGGATGCTTGATGCCAAAAAAATCAAGTCACCTAACAGCCAGTCTCTTTAATATTAACGTTAAGATGTGTGATGTTTCTTGGAACACATAAATCCCTTTTAAGCTCAATCCAGCCCTCTTACAGGAGCAAGTAAATTTCAGCAAGGACCACTTTTTCCTACTGAAAAATGAAAAAAGCCACAGCACGTAGAGCAAAACAATACAAAAATGTTGAAATGGAATGATTTGTTGAGGGCCAAAACACATTTAGAGGAAAGACTGAACATAGAGACCAGGTCTCCCAAACTCAGATAACAATCAGTCCTTCAATCTAATGCTTAAGAACTGACCAATACCCACAAAAATACCCACACTAAAGTTGGCTGAAGTAAATAACCAGGTTCCAAATCACAAGTTTTGGGCAAGAACGCTTTCCTGTCATTGTCTTTGCTCCTGTCACATAAATTATGTTAATTCCTTAGGCTGATGATATGCAAAAAAGAATCATCTATGAGATTGGAACAACTTTCTACACAGTCCTTCCACCAGGAATCAAGACCATGTTGCAGCAACACAGCAGCAATGGCAAAGGACACAGTAGTTCAGCCAGTGATCACGCCCTTCTCATGAGCCTGAACAGACGGACCAATGAGCAGATAAGGAATTGGCTGGATGGTCACACTTAGGAGTTACGCTCCAGGGCTTGATGTCCAAGTGGAGACCAGTGAGGAGGGGCCTTCCTCAGGGTCATTACTTGGACCAGTGATGTTTAGCACCTTTATCAGTTACATGGGCAGCGGGATCAAGTGCACTGTCAGCAAGTTTGCCAAGGACACCGAGCTGGTGGCAAGCTCAACACACTGAAGGGAAGGGAAGCGATGACATCCAGAGAGACCTGAACAGGCTTGAAAGGTAGGCCAAGTATGAGGCCCTGCCCATGGGTCAGGACAATCCTAGCAGCAGTACAGGGTAGGCAGAAAATAGACTGAGAAGCCCTGAGGAGAAAGACTTGAGGGTGTTAGTGGTTGAGAAGCTCAAAGTGACCTGGCACCCTCAGCTTGTCTGATCTAGCAGACCATGTCATCTAGCAGATGACATGAAGCTGAGTTGGTGCAGTTGACATAACAGAAGGAAAGGTTGCCATCCAGGGGAACCTGGACAAGCTTTCAAAGGTTGACAATGAGAACTTAATGACGTTCAAGAAGTGCAAGGTGCTACATCTGGGTAAGGACAATCCCAGAGATAAGTACGGACTGGCAGAAGGACTTACTAAGAACTGCCCTGCAAAGAAGGGCTTGGGGGTTCTCACAGATGAAAAGCTGGACATGAGCCAGCAATGTGTCCTTGCAGCCCAGAAGGCAAACTGCATCCTGAGTTGTATCAACAGAATCGTGATCAGCAGGTCGGGGGGGGGCAGTTCTGTCCCTCTACTCTGCTCTTGCGAGACCCCTTCTAGAGCACTGCATCCAGCTCTGGGGTCCTCAGCATAAGGAGGGCATGCAAGTCCAGAGGAGAGGCACAAAGATAATCAGAAAGCTGGATCAACTCTTCTATGGAGACAGGTGGAGAGAGTTTGGATTGTTCACTCTAGAAGAAAAAAAGATTCTGGAAAGACTTACAGCGTTCCAGTACCTAAAGATGCCTGCAAGAAAGATGCCCTTCTTACAAGGAGTAGTGACAGGACAAGGAGGAAAGACTTTAAACTGAAAGAGGGTATGTTTATATTCAATAGCAGAAAGAAATTCTTTACTGTGAGGGTGGCAAGACACAGATTGCCCAGAGAAGTTGTGAGTGCCCCATTCCTGGCAGTGTTCAAGGAAAAGTTGGATGGGGCTTTGAGCAACCTGGTCTAGTGAAGGTGACCTTGCCCACAATAGAGGGATTGAAACTAGATGATCTTCAAGGTCCCTTCAGACCCAAATCATTCTCTGACATGATGAGGAACCTGAAGAGGTTTTCTGCCCAAAGCTGAGTCAAAATTAAAGCCAGACCTGACTGTTCAGGACTCTATGCTGTTAAGTGTCAAGAACTTCCAAGGACAAAGACAACATAATCCCTCTCTGCAATCCATTCCAACACTTAATTATCCTTATAGTGATTTTGCCCTCCTTCGCCATATCCTGTAAGAACCTCTCATTTCAATTTATTGCTATCATCTCATACTCCCACGGTGCATATCAATAAGAGCCTGGTTCCATCTTCTTGATGATATCCTCAGTGGTATGATAAGGCTGCTGTTAGCTGTCCTTACCCAAGTCATCTCCTACCCAGGCTGAACAAGCCCCAGTTCATCAGCCTCTTTTCCTTACATGACATGAGCTCCAGGCCCAGACCACCTTGGTGGCAATCCACTGAATTTTCTCCAGTTGAATTGATCTTTCCTGTATTGGAGGGCCCCAGGCTGGACACAGTGTTTGATGTGGAATCTAAGAAGTGCTACTAGAGGCAAAGAAAAGGCTTTATTGGTTTACCAGTCCCTGGATATAGCCCAGCATACTTAACTTTCACTGCTAGATATAAAGACAACTGAAATCAGAGCAGAGCCTCCTAAGGATGCCATCTCTATCACTGTATCCTTCACTGGTTTCAGTGTGAAGAAGATTACAAGATCTTATCCTAGCCACTGCATTAGTTTGATTCTCAGGAGATAAAGGGTTCACTAGCCATCCAAACAAAAAAGTAACTAATCCTACAGGAGAGCAGCCATATATCCTGGATTGCTTCTCACTGCATCTGCAACCAGCACTAAAACACAGCAGTTTTCTGGGAGTAGGCACCAAGACTTGCTCTGTCTTAATATGTTAAATAAGACCATTTTAATTCACAGGTATTTCCTGAAGTTTAGCTACTCTCTCAGTGAATAAGTATGCAGCAAGCAATTCAACAAAATACTTTAGAAGATTGTTTAGTGTTTGGGACACCCATAAAACATTAGCTTTGTGGAAGGGGGGGAAAGACTGGACCACCTTAATGAAAAAAAAGTACAAGGAAAAAAATTATGGACTTACAAAATATTTTAAGTGTATTCCCACAGCATTTTTTAAAGCTTCACATATTATTATCTTTATGCACTCTGAAATGCTTGAGTTACTCTTTAGAGGAGACTAACACACACTTTCAACATCTCAGTCTGAACCTCACCTGAATTTTTTTTGTAGTAATTTTTTTCTACTCGGGAATCCTCAAGCTGCAAAAACTCCTTAAGAATTTTTCTAACTAAAGCATCAGTTTAAACGAGCTTTCCAGTTATGACAAAGAAAGTCTGAAACTGTCAAAAAGAAACATTCTCTATTTTATTACTTTTCTTCCCTCTCAACATTTCAGCTGTTACAGAGGCATGGAAAAGTTTATTTTAATGGAATGAATGAATCAGACCAAAATGCAATGCCTGAGAGTTACTGGCAAGTGGAGATAGAAAACTTCAAACCTAAGCAAAGGTTACGCTGCTCTTGGGCAGCAACATGCTGCTCAGTCACACAGCAGCAGCGAGTGAGCCTGGAGAGACTTCAGACAGGCAGACAGCTCATTGGGCTTTGATGGACAAAGGTTTGAGCTCAGAAAACCGGCAAGACAGTAAATGAAAAGGTGTGCTTCGGGTGCTTAGGGAAGCACCACAGATTAGTAAATCCCTGTAGGCCTGTCTGACCATTTGCAAAATCCTCCCTGTGCAGCAGCAACAGAAGAGTGGCCTGCATGGTATGAAAATCTGCCACTGAACTTAAAGTTATGCCTGCCACAACAAGCATTGCTAGAAATGAAGGTGATCCTATACCACTTCCTTAATAACCTACATCCTCCCTCAACCAACCTACACTCTGTTAACAACTAAGCACTGCCATGTAACACAGAGGCTTTTGGAGCAACCAACAAAACACATGGGTAGAGTGCACAGGGGACTATAACCTTTTGCACATGGGAACTCTGCAGTTGCTCTGTAATAGGGTAAGACTGGCTATGGACAGATGCTGGGAACATTGAGGTTATGTTCACAAGTTGCACAGGTGGCAGGCACATGTAAAGGAAGAGGAGAATGCAGGCCAGTCTCTGCTTTCCAGAAAAATTAAGAGTAATTCAAGTTTTCCCTAATCACCAGAAGTACACCCACCAGTTTTTACAAAAATTTCAACAAACTTAGTTGAAATCAGACTTTTCTTTTATCTACCCAAATAAAGGAAGCAACAGTGCATACAACTAGAGTAAATGCAGGCAAGTGAGGTTTATCTACATCTAGACATTTGAATAGTTTCACATTGCTATGTGAAACTATAAAACAGCAAGCAGATAAGTCTATTCACTTGTTTCTTACGTTGGAATATCATCACTGTTTTATAAATGTATTGGCTTGGGAGAAAAGAACAAACTTGTATTTCCAACTCCTGTTTTCCGCTTTCTAACATATTTAGGTTAAATATATCCTTGTCTTACTCAATCCAATATCACTTGCAGTACTTAGAAAGCTTTTCAAGCTCTCTCTGAATATTCTACATTATCTCAGTGTTTGCAATCTCCAAAAAAAAATAGTGCATGGTCATTTACATTTAGAAGTCTTAAATCATTTCTGTATGGATGATCTATACTTCACTCTGACACTTTAATCAGCGCAGGATGAACTTTTTGCCAGTTCTCAGGCAATGGCTATGGTTTGAAAAATAAGACCTTAGTTCAGAAATCACAGAACCTGCAAGTATTTTAACTTGTACTCAACTTCGGTCTTTGAAGTGGCTATGTATCTCTAATAATTTTGTTGCATTAGAGCCTAAAAAGCTCAGAGCAATAACATTAGGTTTTGAATAGTATTTTCCACTATTAGTATCAATTTCTAAGCCTGAAAAAGGCTGACCTGTTTTCACCATCCAGCTGCAATGGATTTTCCAGCACAACCTTAACCTGCCCAGAAGACAATGAAGTAATGAAACAAGCCATAAACACAACCTTTATTTAGGGGGACTCTTAATCAGAAAGGTTGCCAAAAAAACTTCTGCATGGAAACTACCATAAACTTTTACATGAACTTTTGTACTTTTCTTATAACATTCTGACAAACTTGGAAATGCAACTTACCACCCACTACATCAGGAAGTGCGACCAACACTATGTCACTATGATATTAGTGGGTGGTTCATTTCAAGCAATAACCACATTACAAAGTTATAGGTAAATTTGGAAAGGCACCTTGATCCTTATGCTTCAATATATTGAAAGAGGGCTACTTATGGATATATATGTAATAAAGTCTGCTGCAGTTCCACTAAAGCTTCCTTCCAAGAACACCACAGTTCCTTCACCTTGATAATGAGTCTAGTCTCATAATGATCATCCCAGGCAGTGTGGAAGGTCTTATTTTCACATCTCTATGGGAAGATAATTATAACACAGTAGTGTGGCTAAAACTGGAAAGTGACCTACCTGCTAACAATGGCTTTGGCCACTGGGGCTTCCAAACAAGGGCCAGAAGTGCCTCTAAGCAGTACTTGGAGACAAACTTTCAACCCATGGTACCTCAAATTCAGTTAAAGGCAAGTTTTTAAACATCCTTCGTCCTTTTGGCTCTTGAACTCTTTTAGTTTTTCTAGCCATGTTTTTCTATTTTAACCTAGTTTTGTCTTCCCTGGTGTTCCCTCTACAGCAAATAATTAAAACCACACGACAGAAACAGGACAACCATTAACACCCCCAAAGAAGTGCAAAGATTCAATGCTGAGCTCTGTCAACAGAGTAAAATAAATCAAGCGAAGAGTTACGAATCCCTCTTTTGAGCAGGTCCCTGTCTATACTCAAGCGCTCCTGCCTGGAGCCGACTCCCGAAGTGGGAGGAAAGGAACCGCCCCGCAGCACTGCTGTCCTGGGCATCCCAAGGAGCCCCTGCTGCCGAAGGCGGTCTCCCTCTTCCGATGCCACGGGGGGGCTGTGAAGGCCCCACCATGGGCTCGTCTACCACCTCCTGGAGCCTGAAGCGGGAGGAAACACCTGCCCCAGCCGCGCCGCTCCCCCGCCGGCGAGCCGGGACTGGGCACCGCGGCGCTTACCAGGGAGAGCACTTTGTAGGTGTTGGGGTCCTTGCCCTTGCCGCCCGGAGCTCTGTCCGGCTCCTCGGCCACCTCCATCGCCGGCAGCATAGGCGCGGCCGCCGCCTGCAGCCCGCCGTCAGCCGCCCCGTTGCCGCCCAGGTGCTCTTCGTGGCCCTTGGCCGCCTGCTGCCCGTTCCCCTGCATGGTCCCCGCGGCTCTGCCCTGCGCCCGCCCGGACACGGCTATTAATAGCGAGACAGCCCGCTCGGGTCCCGCCCCACGCCGCAGCCCCGCCGGCCGGGCGCAGAGGAGGGAGAGGGATGTCCCCTTGGCTGCCCTGCCCGCCTCCCTGCCCGCCCGCCCGGCCACCCGGGCCCTGCCGCCCCTGCTTGCCGCCCCGTCCCTGCAGGTGAGGGCGGGCCGGGAGGCGGTGCGGGAGCGGAGGGCACACGCCGCTCCGAAATAGCGCCCGGGGGAAGGCGCCGGGCTGTGTTTACACGGGAGAGCGGAGAAAGTTTCCGCTGCCCGAGCCCCGCCGCGGGAAGAGGGCGGTGGCGGTGGCGCGGCTTTCCCCGGAGCCGCCCGGCGGGGGCGGCGCAGGTGTGCGCGGGGGCGGCACAGGTGTGCGCGGGGGCGGCGGTGCCGCTCCTGCTCCCGCTCCCATCCCAGTCTCACCGCTGCCAGAGGCACGCAGCCAGCCCCCGGTGCGCGTTTGCACTCGGAGCGCTGCCGGCTGCTCGTCTCCTTCGTGGGCTGGCGGTGCTTCCCTGCCTGCAGTTCTTCGCCTTTTACTGAGGGGGTTTTCTCTTCCCGTCCCTAAGTGCCCGCGGGGCGCCCAGGGAAATCGCCCCCGCGGGGCATTAAGCCATCCGTGTGCCCGCACATCCGTGTGCCCGCACGGCCGGGGCACAGCTCGGCAGGCGGCTTCACCGTTCGGACAGCGGACATTGCTTCTACTTTGGGATGACTCGGGTTTACCGCCCCCAGGCCGGGCCGGGCTCGGATTGGCGGTGTTGCTGGGGTGAAATTTACGTTTGGGTGCCCTATATCGGGGCATCGTCTGGCTCCGAGGTGTCAACTTCCCACTCATTCGCATTAAATTCAGCCCTGTTCGTTTGGCAAGAGAAAGGTGTGCCACGGGCGTTTGCACCCACACTTGAATGCCCCAGGGGAAAGATAGTTTGATTCGCGTGTGTAGGTAGAGCCGTGACTGCAGGGGCTGGCTCCGGGGGTGGGTTATTCTTCCTTCAAGAGATATGGGAGTGGCATCAGTGGCATCAATATTTGCTAAGTATTCTTAAGCTTGAAATTGCTAAAAGTATCTTATTTTTCAGTATACTATAAGTTATTATATACAGTTACGTATATTGACGTTAGGCTTCATCTTTCACTTCTAACGTGATGGTGGTTTTGATTTCCTAGGGCCTGAGGAGTCTATGCTGGGTTTATTTTAACTGTCAGTGTACTCAGTTTCTGAAAAAACGCCATATTTTCTGAATAATAGCTACAGTGAAATGAAAATTTCCTTTGGAAATTATTTTGATCCTTGTCAAAATATTGTTGCTCTCTTTTCTATTTCAGTTGAGTTGCAAGATCAAGCTGTCACTACAACTTTCCTTTAAAAATAATGGCAAACATACAGCATTCTGCTGCTCTGGAGTGCTACTGCAGCTCACAGCATGTTGAAGATGACTGCAGAGCTGCCTCCATATGCTTGTTGTCATCTTGTGAGGTTCCATAGGTGCAGTCTTGAGAATTTCTACACTAATACTTCACTTAGCTGCAAAGGAAAGAAAAAGACAACAGAAACTGTGAGAACTAAGCTCTTGAGTTACATTAAGAATCTCTTTTATCCCATTAATGTGGCATTTCAAACAACTGTCCAACTGAGTGGCTGACTTATTATATGTTTGAGGCTTTTGACATACGAACTATTAAAAACTGTAAATTGAACACTGATTGCCTGATAATTTTGGAACTCTCATGAAAACTGACATAGCCAAATTGTTTGGGTTTAGGGTTTTTTCAGTGAATGTGGCTTTAGTAATTAGCACAAGTGGCAGTAAGAGTCTCACTTTTTTTTTCTTCATAAAAATGAAAAGATACTGCAATCACATGGTTTTAAGTTAAAATCTTCTTTTTCTTTCTGTTTCCAGTCACATTAGCAGGAAAAAAATGCCTATCCTCTCAAAAAAAAAAAAAAAAGTCTGATAAAATTAGAAGTTTACAGATTTTTTTTTATACAAATAATGAAAACTTTATTTTTCATTTTCATGTTTTTGCATAGAGAAAGGTTTTTTCTGTTTAATTTTAAGACTAAGTCAAATATAAATCTTTCTTGCCCTGTGTAACTCATCCACTCAAAAATTTGAATAGTACATGTTGTATACTGATGATTCAATGGAAATTATGTATAACTATGTTGCAGACAAAAATGTATCTTTTTTCCATTCTGCAGCTGGAACAAACTTTTGAGTTGTTAATTCATTAACTATTCATTAACAGTTACTCTCCTCTGTACAAATGTTCATGAAACACCCTCAATTTTATAAGTTCTTTCTGTGACAATACAAATAGTTAAGTTGCTTCAGGTTAGGCATGGAGAATAATTAACCAGCATGCAAAATAATTAACCTACTGGTGAGAAGTAAGCTCATTTCAGCTGATTGACAGGGTGTCAAAGTGCTCTAGACAAGAGGAGAATGGAAAACCAAAAAGGACTAAGTTTTGATGCTGAATGTATCAGATAAATCTGAAGAAATCTGTTGAATACTGGGGGAAGAGACACATATTTCCAACGCTAAACCGTCAGAAATCCACAGCTGCTTGATCTCTTTGGGGTGAGGTGGTTAAATAGCAGTCCAATGCCATTTTAAGAAATCTGTGACAAAAGACATCATTGTGCAATGAATTAATTGCAGGGATTACTGAGGTTGCAAATCCAAATTCCAAAATATTGGCTGTGGCCATTTCAACAGAGACTGAGGAAGCTTTTGAGGAAGCCAGGGTTGCTGCCAGCACAGCTGCCAACTCCAGCTATGACTGAATCAAGCTGCCTAACCAAATGTCAAGGGAGAACAGCAGTAACATCAGTTTCATGTTTCCAGGCCTTATCTATAAAGGGAGTCATCTGAGATTATCAGTCTTAATTTGCTGTTCACTTGTTAGTAGCTGCATTGAAGACAAATGAACACAAATGATGTAGGAGAAAAAGGTAAACATAGGGAATTTTCCATGCTGCTGCATATCGGAGCTTGTGATGCTTTCTACTTGCAATTTTTATGACGACAAAATCTCCCCCAAATACCTGTTTCTTAGAGCAAACGCCAAGTACTCCTCTGGCCCCAGTTTGGGAAGTGCCTATGGCCCAAATAGGAGCTATGGCCTAGTGACAGGGGTTGTAAATTGCACTATCTTGCATGTGTGGACTATCCACTCACTCCAGATGCAGTGGGGAGACCCTTGCTGCTGTCACAGGAGGGGCACAGACTGAGCTTGCAGGCAGAGGAGTACCATCCTGCGAGGCTGCCTGTTATAATCAACTCAAGGCTGGCTGAGTCTTGACTCTTAAACAGCAATATAAACCTTCTCCCAGTGATTGGTGGTTGTGGCAACTATTCCATGTTATGTTATTGCTAATCCTCAGGAAAATTTCTGTAGCCATAAAAAAGATCAGGAGCCCCAGAAAAGCCTGAAGCTGCTTGTTTAATACCATTTCTACTCAGTGTTAACACTGGACTCTTTACCTACTTGAAGTTCTGCTTCTCAGCTTTTGCTCTGAGGACTTCTCTGGCATTGTTCCGTGAGAGCTGCATTGTAAACTAGTTTAAAAATCATTGAAAAATTGGTGATTATCTTAGTTTCTGACATATTCTTATGGGGAGTTTTATTTAATGCTCAACATATATCTAAAACTTCACAAAAATGCAAGAAATCCTTAAAGAGAGGAAAAAATTAAACTGGAGGTGTATCTCAAAACTGTTTTATTATGTCTGGGAATAATGCCTAAGATGAAGTCAGAAATCCCATGACATTTATGGATATATTAAATTGTGTGGACTGAACTGTGTTTTTCAGATTTGCAACTGTAAAACCAGCATCAAGGGATGAAACACAACTGAGTGAAGATCCAAGATACAAGGGCAAGGTAGAATTTCAAGACACATGTTGCAAGTGTCAGGTTCTGAACTTTCTATCATGATGTCTTTCTGTCAGGAGAAACTATTTAGTTCTTTATAACTACTTGTTTCAGAATCTGTTTATTTTATTCCCCAACATGCCCCTTTTAATAAGAATACAAAGAAATTTGTTTTTGCAAAGAATTACCCATTTTTTTGGCTGCTTTGCTGGTCTTCAAAAGAAAAATAAATGTAGGGATAATAAATTCATCACCTAATATTTTTCATATCATTGAAAAATGGCATACTTGTGCTTGCTTTCAGTCTTAGTTTGGCATATATTATTGCAAATTTAATAACTGCTAACCTAGCAGTTAGATTGTTGGCAACAGTACAAGCAAAATATGAAAACTCTTTGAGCGACAGGAAATAATTGCTTGACAGTGAATGCCTGTCTCCCTAGCTTATATAAAAATGCCTTTATTTGATTTTTGAAAAAATGCCCATACACCTTTAAACTATAAAATCCTGACATGATGGCAATGTATTGGCAGTATCTGCTGGAAAGCACATTATAAAATGTTTGAATACTTCAATGCTACCCAAGCAGTCATTTATTATGCTGTTATCAGTGCAATCTCTCTAGCAAACACACTTTTAATACCTAATCTGCCAACCACTTCTAAGTGGTCTGAGCAAGCGAGCTATTATCAGGAAGAATAGTTTTGTACCTACAGTGGAAAAATTGTAGGATGTTCACCAACAAAAAAACCAAGAGGGTGGAAATACTGTATTTGAGTAACTACTCCAGTGGTTTCTTGGAGACCTGAAAGATTGATTTGGTGCTACCTGTAGTGAGATTAAAAGCAGTATCAATCTGAGAGGAGTCCAGAACCAAGCAATAGTGTAGGTACTGTAACATCCACTGCATCTAGATGGTGATTTAAAAAAGATAAAAAGTTCTTTCAAAAGTTAAATGTTGTGTTATGATTTAAACTAGGTATCCCCTTACATCTTATTGATTTTTGACAACTCTAAGTGAACAGGATTCAACAAAAACCAGGATGGGAAAAAAAAGGCCTTCAAAATAGATGGTCAGTTGGGGACAGAGATTGGAAAAAATGCATAAGGAATTTAGGAATGCACATACTGCAGTTCCATACAAATTTATATTCCTAAATCATATAAACAGTTTTGAAATCACTTTTATTTCACCCCTAGAAGTACAACTGCTGTATTAAAGTAGGATAAACAGCAGTCACAGATCTGCAGCTGAGATTTTCAAGCCAGAGAGAAGGTCTCCTGCTGAAGACTATTTGAGATAAATTTTCATCATGTCTAACTACTTTTTGAACACATGCACACTTTTAGGATCTGCCTTATTGTGCAGTAGAAAATTTTGCATTTTAATTTTTGGTGCCTGAAGAAATACCTTCTTAAAATTTAGTATTTGTTGTCATCAGGTAAAATATGTAGGACAGTATAATTTGAGGAAGTCCCATGTCCTGTACAGCAGCATTCACATTCAGATGCTGCATGTCTCCTTTTCAGCATCTACAGGCATTAGCATTCACTACCTTTTACAGGAAACAAGTGCACGGAATGCCAAGTTTGCATTTCATTGCTGGAACAGCACCTATTTCATATGAACATACTAAAATGTCATCAACAAAAGGTTCTGGAAGAAATCTTTACTTTTGAGAAGTACTTGCAATGATGCTTTAAGTCAGGCTGCACTGAATTATCATGGGAAAAAAAAGGTTGCGATTTTCACAATGCAAGTTGTTTCTTCCGGTGTTTCAACAAAAACCAAATGATCCAGGAACTTGTTGCATATTTAAGGAAACATCTGGTATTGCAAAATATGAAATTACTCCATAAAATCCACACAAAATTAGAATACTATGTGCAGGGATAATGAGAGAAAAACCATGTGTTCCTTTCAGGAAAACAAACCAAAACAAAACACAAACTAGTGAAGGTATAAGATAGGAGTTTAACATTAATAACATTAATATTAACATTATTAACATTAATGTTATACTTGACAAGTGTAATGTTAAGGTCAATTGGAAAACTCAAGAAATAAAACTCAAAAATCTCCAGGAGATAAGGAGGAAGGGGCAGATGGAGAGGAGCACCTGAAAGGAAAAAGAGGGGAAGTTTTACCTTTGTTTTTTCATGGTACAGGTGCTGTTTCTCATTCATCTGAATTTTAGTGCCCTGTCTGCAAGCATTGTAAGTTTAGAAGATGATCCCATTCAATAAAACAAAACACCTAATGAAAATATTTTGTTGTTTGAAGCACATTTCCCCTACAAAGAAAGGACGTCCATAAGGCCTCCAAGTAATTTGAATAATTGTGGTATTTCTGTGCTTCAGAGTAACGACAACAATAAATACTCCATGTTTCAGAAGTCTTAACCATCACAGCCTTCACTGGACATCTGGTTTTGCAATCCTGGGAGGTCTCTGCATGAACCCTTTTGAAAGATTAAACACTGTTTAAGAATAACATCTGTCTATAAATTTTAAATCAACCACAAATTTTAGAGCTAATAATCCCTAAGTAAGCTGACTAGAATCATGTTTTCTCAGGGAGACGAACTTTTCCAATGAAAACAACCATCTAAATTGGAGCCTTATATGTTGTCACTGTCAGAAGTAAATGCCTGTCCTTATACTGCCATGTCAGCCCATGTCTCAGGTCCTCGCTGGCATGCGTCTCTTGCTCACCCATTCTGCTTCCTTTCTTTTTCTGACTTGATGCATGTACAGAAAAATTCATGAAGCAAGGGAATACAGTCTCCTGGTAGGAAATGTTCACGCTCTCATCTCCAAACAGTGTGAGTGTGTGTGACCAACTCCTGAGCTCACCAATACTGCCTCAAAGCTGGAGTATTCAACTCTGTCTTGTCACCCAGCTAATCTGTGCCACTTCCTCTCAGTCTCCCACAACAAAAAACTACCCAGGGAAATCCTGGGAAAATGTTTTTAGTATTATTCTTTTGGCTTCTATTGCTTGCGACCTCTGCATTTAAGAAAACAGATATTTTGAAATATTTATAGAAGTACAAGAGGATGCACAATTGCTTCTAGGAAAGCTGTTCCAGTGTGATAAAATTAAACCATTTTCTGGGACATGGCCCAAGCAAGAAGCCCATCAAGAAAGGGAAACAATGCATGCTTAAATAAATATTTTTTGAGAACCAACATGAAGTCTCTAGCAAGGTACCTACTGCTGAATCCCTGCTACTCTATTGCCTGAGCATATTATGCCTGACCTGGCATCATCAAAAGACTGTCTAGAGATTCACCAGAGTTAGGTGTCAGGAATAACAGCTATTTCTGAGTGCGAGCAATACTAGGAAGTGCATTCTTCCAAGTTTGATACAAGGTCTATGCAATGTACTGTAGGCATCATCTTCAGAAGATCACAAGGAAGGAGAGGGGTAAGATAAAGTAACAGTGTGCTTGAACTAAGAGTCAGAAGTCATTGTCTATATTCTTCTTGCCATCAAAACTCAATCTCACTGCTTTACTTTCAGAGCAGAATTTGAGTATATTCTTATAAGTCATAATATCGTTGGTGGACAAAGATATGGTGGATAAAGAGAACTGCGGTCTACAGGTGAGGCTGACAGACCCCATCAAGGGAACACATGTTAAACCAGACCTAAAGGGATACATGAGTTGGTCAATACTGACTCCCCAATTAGTATAAAGGAATGCTAAAACCATAAGCCTTCCAGTCTCCACTATTGTCCTTTCATACCTTCCTGTAGCCCATAACAGAAACAGAAGGCAATACTCCTGCATCTATTAAGGAAGCAGAATAACAAAAACCAGTCTTTATTAAACAGAGCAGCCACTCTTTTCCTGACTCCAGGCTAGTGCTGGGTATTCCAGGCGGTAAGATCTCAGCCCAGTTCAGAACTCAATTCACTCTTTGTTCCAGCTTAATTTGCAAATAAATCTTCTGAGGAATAGAGTTAAGTATCCTTTATAAAATTCCCAAATCATTTATGTCAACTTTGTTAGCAAACTTTCATTTGCAGTTGTCTACATTAAACTAAATCAGCAACTCCCTTATGTGGACATGTCACAACCAGATTATCTCAGATAGATTTGCTCATTCCATATTTGCTTCCCTTGCTGAAAAGTGCTTGTCCCCAGTTTCTCATCGCTTATGAGAGAGTAGATATTGGCTAAGCATTGCTCACTATAGGATATGTAGTGCAGATTCTGTGCAAGTGTTGCCTTCTCATATGAGTTCTTCATACTAGGATATAGAAGCTGGAAAAAAGGAAAATATCTCAAAAGGCAGGTGGATTAAATTTACCTCATAAATAACTCCTCCAGAGCAAAGCTTGAAACCTAATTTTTATATTAATTTTTCTCCTTGTGTTTTTGTAAGAAGATAGGAAGAAAAAAACCCAATTTTATCATCAGCTTTTTTGTAGGAATATTTCCTTAGACTGTCACCATTTCAAAACTAATATGTTCAACCAAACCAAAGTATATTTGACTTGAGGGAGGTTGAATTGACTCAACCAGGATGTTAGTGGTGTCTAAAAGTCATTTTATCCTTACCCTAGAAAGAAACACAGTGTATTTTCAGTTAATGTTTATTTTTGTCTGGGGTTCCTTTTTTCATGGGAAGTTCCAAGAGCTCTACGTACCAGATATTTTGTAAACATAGTTTACAAGTTATTGGTAAATCAGTTTGTCCCTGAAGAGTTGTTTGTCTCCAGAAGCCATCTTTCTATAACCCTTTGGAGTGTTAAGTAACATGAACTCAGTTACCCTGGTAGTTAGTCTTATCTTCTGAATTGCAGAGTAATTTGCAGAGAAAGCATACAAACAGTAGCAATAGCTGGCATTTTGAAGATGGCAAAGCATTTGTGCTAAGGCACTTCTTTGTTAGTTACCCTTTAGACACGTTTAGTGTGGATAATCATGGGATCACTCATTGACAGCAAGTTGGCTCATAGTGATGCCCTGTGACACAGGGTTAGAACACCTAATTGAAGAACTAGACAAGGTCTTATATTTTGAACGTCAAAATATGTTTTTAATCTACCCTGTTTAGAGGAAGGTGAAGACTATATTTTTAATTGCTCTCCATGGAGGAGGGGGTAAGGCAGCCAATTCCTTAATATGAAGTAACAACGCTTTAATTGAAAGTCAGAAGTCACCGCCCATATTCTTCTGGTTTAGCAATCCACCATGTCCCATGGGTTTTCAAATCATGTACAAAGAATTATGAAACAAGGAAAACTTTGGGCATAGCTCCATGTTCCTTCTGGCATTCTTAGAGAGCAATGGGAGTACCTAAGAGGATTCTGTAAATGCAGATTAACTTTTCCATAGAAACAACACAGACTGTTTCTCCATGGAGACAAACCATAGTTTCTTTGCCTGATATCTCAGGGAAACATTTCCTCTGGCTTTTGTTACAGCCCTCTTTACTAGCACAATTTCTAATACAGGAGCCCCAGCCCTCTTACTTTCCATGTCTCTCATCTTTCTATCATGAGGAAATCCAACTCAACAACCCTGAAGTCAATCAGGAAGAGCAACCTCTTAAGGAGGCTGACTTACACAGGACCAACACCTGGGGCTCCCACTGTGACCTGGCCTGTTATCACAACCACCAGTTCCAAAACAGAGCCAGTCAGCTGGCACCAGTAATAAGATGGAATGAATCCCAAACACTCATAGTCAGTCCCACCAGTGCTGCTGCCCTTGTATTCCATTTAGCCTGTACTTTGCTTACAAAAGCTGACATGCTAGCAAAGTATTATCTTTTAGATTATCCACTAATTATTGAATGATAGATATTAATGGAATGAGTTTTGAGGATGCAAGGAAGATATTACTATAGTTCTTTCTGTATATGAGATTAAAGTCTCAAAGTACATGCCACACGTGGGTCTTTTTACAAGTTTTATATGAAGAGCAGAGATAAGTAAGCACTGATTGTACTCTATGAACCACATAAATACTGAATCCTTGCAAGGTTTTCAGTATGAAAAATATTTAGAGTAACCTTTTTAAGGTTAGGAGCTACAAGGCAGTAAATCTGCTCATCCTTCTCCCTTATGGTATAAAAATCCAAAGCTACAGCATATCAGTTTATCTCATGCATTGGCTCAAGCATAGAAAAAAATTTCACTGTGATTTTCTTTCTGAGGTTATTTATCAGCTATTGGTGTTTATATTGAGCATTGTGTGTCCCCCAGATAACTGAAAGGTGAACAGAATGGTAGAAATTTTTTTTCAACTACTCTGGAAGTCTGCAAATGATAACACATGTAGGTCCTAGGACAACAGCTGAGTAGTTTTCTGTCCGTAATGAAATAATTATCCTGATGAATAGTGATCAACTGCTGCATCTTGTATCCAAAACAACAAAAGATACAGCGACCCAGTTATTATGATAGTCACGGAATAGTCAGTCATCATCTCTCATATCTAGGTAATTTAATACATTTAATTGCCTTTGGTCTCTTTCATTTCTTCTCTGTCTTCTGATTGACTGCTCTCAGTGGATATAAATGGAAATGACCTGCAAGGCAGCTTCTCTGAAATTAAAGCTTCTGAGCAGACCACATCCTCCGTCATGTGTCTGGTCTCCTTTTAGCCAGGCTGCCTTGCCTCAGTTTCTGTATACGTTCCAACAAAAATTCATATAACTTTTTCTTATGAAGAGTTGGATTAGGATTTTGGCAAAGGAAGCAAGAACAACAGCATGAGTTTTGGATGTGCTGAAGAGGAAAGTCATGGCAGAAATGCAGTGCTGGAAAATATTTCCTGTCCTTGGGGACTTTTTAGGACTTCAAAAACTCTCACATTCTGCACCAGGTCAGAATCATCTTTCAGGTGTGGAGACACATCAGACAGAAAACCAACAAAACAAGCAGAAGATTGGTTGTTAAAACACTCTCAAGTTGTACAAAATCTGGCATTAAACTCGTGCCTGCAAGCTGCTCCAGCTATGGATTTTGTCAGCTCAGCAGGCCATGAAGCAGTATGGCTGCCAGCCAGGATTCAATGAGTTCAGGTTGTTTGTCAGCTCAGGAGAAGTCTGAAAGAAAAAGCCATCAAGAGTATGTGTTGGCATCTAACCTTGTTCTGAAAATTGTTTGACTGACAAGGTTGTGTAGGGACATCACTGAAAGCAAATTCAGACTCGGCAAAATTATTTCATTTCGGGGATCTGACTAATTCATACAAAAAAACCCACAAAAAACAAACAACAAACAAACAAAAAAACTACCCAAACCCCAAGTTAGTTTTATTAAGCTTTTTCTGACCAACTCTATCCATGCCCTTTTCCCCCTAACTAGTCAAAAGCACTTTGTGCAGATATTTTCAGGCTCAGCCTGACATCTACTGATGTCATTCCAGAGAGGCTTTCTCATACATTCTCACAGATGCTGTGCAAAACAGTCAATAAAGTCAATACAGGAAGGAGGTATTGATGAATTGCATTACAACCCCAACCTTGGAATAAAGGACCCCTCTATCCCCACACCGCCTTTTCCTTTAGTCAGTCATCCACAAACATACTTCCCAACCTCACAAACACAGCTGGAAGTAAAGCAAGTAGAGAACAGTTTTCCTATCCATGTGTTCAGGAAGATGATTCATGAGCAGTCAAAACAGAGCGGGAAATAGGAGCGATGAAATGGCAGCATGAGCAGTGCTCATACAAATCCTGGCAACAGAGGTGCTTTTTACTTAAATTGCAATAAACCCAGGCAAGTTTCTCCAGTTTCTGTTTGTAAGGACTTGAGGTATTAATCTCCGCTAAAACATCTCTGAGCACTGTCTCAATCAAACAGATCTTGCATTACCTTTCTAAAATAAAAATGCCTTTTTTATTTCATTTAATCATTATTCATCGAGACAACACAGATCCATTTGAGTCATTGAGGCAGTTGCCTGCTCTCATGGGTAACTGTGTAATTCAGGCTGATTCAGAGGTTGACCAAGCTCTTTACTTTAAAGTATTTTTGTTCATCCCTTGCAATTTTCATAGAGTAGCTGTTCCAGAAGCTTACTGGTGAGAATCTGTCATCACTACTATCACTCCGAACAATACAGCTAGAAAGAGTGGTTTATCTCCTCTAAGGTTCTGAGTTTGCTCTGCTAAAAAAAAAAGATTTTAGAACCTCTTATTTTTTGTGAAGAGATTAAAGTAGGTAAGCATATAGGAATTTAATTTGAAGAGATTAAAGTACGTAAGCATATAGGAATTTAATTTTCCATATCATATCAGACCCTTCCTTTGCTCTAGCTCCAAATTGAAATCACCTCTTCAGTAACTGGAATTTCAATGTTCCCTTATGTTTTGAAGCCCCTTTCAAATACTAAACAGCAACAAAAATGTATCATCAATGTGCATTAGCCAGCCTTAAATCAGCTCTACTCTGTCTCTACCTACAACAGCCACCTCTGAAGACCATGTGGGCAACTATTTGGCAAGCTACTTAGCTACTGACAATCCAAGACAGGGAGGTGTCACCAGTGGCAGTCACACCCTTTTTCACTTTGAAACAAGTTTCTTGTCAGGTAAGAGTCTTCTGAAGCCCTGGGTGCACTCTGTACAGGCTTCAGGATGGCTAAGACCACTTTCTTGGAAATTTCAGTGCCACTGATGGTCATTCCAGGTCTATACGCAATCCTTGTGCCACCTAGTCTGAGCTGGCCAAACCTGTAAGTAGCTATATGTAAAACCTCTCAGAATCAATATGTGAAAAAGAAATTATGCCATTCTTTATTCCTTTCCTTTACTTGACCCTAAGGGCATCACCACAGTTGTTACTCAGTCCAGCCAAGCCCCTGTGGCTATATGAACACCAATACACATGGAACACCTCGTTTGTATCCAAAGCAATGAGTACAACTTGACAGCAGTTCACAAGTAACACTGAGCAGTTAAAAAGCAGACAGATTATCAGAGACCGGGAGGAAATCACAGTTTTCTTTGGTCTAACCTCAAACCTCCATAAACAATCCAAGATGTCACACAAGAAAATCCTGTGAGCATAAAAAAGACACTGGTGTGTCATGTCCCAGATGCTGTTATTCCATGCTGTAGCTGTCCAGAATGCTGTGCAGCTTGGTTGGACAAGACGTAGGCTGTGGATTCAGTGAATCATAAAGCAGAAGCTTTGTCCAGAACAAATTTTGTTCAGTGTTGTTTTACAGTGCAGTTATTCTGCATTAATCACAGTATAGGAACATATAAAATAGAAAATCAATTCTTATGAAAAATAGTCTTTCTTACAGTAGGTTCCATGAAGTTCCTGAGTTATTCCAGAAATCTGCTTCCCTTTTGACTTTGTCATGCATCAATTGTATTTCCCATTTTTACAGTAATTAATCAGCAAATTTGTCAAGCAATATTGCAGCATTATGTCCATGGTTGTATTAGGTTATTCATGACTGGAAAAGAGGGAACTTTCCATAACTGTGCTAGCATCAGGTAGCAATTTCTCCCTGCTGCTTTGAAATTATAAGAGATACAAAAAACTTTTATTGTATTTTTATTTCTATATAAAGCTTTCACATTGCTTTTAGGAACTTTTTTTTTTAACAGTTGGTAGCTTTTAATAACTAGAACAGTTGGCAGTACCACTGCCAACATCTCCACTGGATTATTTCTCTTAAGCATTTTGCTTGTGAGGAAGACATTAAAAGAAAAACTATATATACTTCTGTAACCCATATGGTTTTTCAGCATTTCTCATGCAACGATGTTACTTAGAAGTTCTCAACAACAAGTTATTCAGACCAATAGAAATTTTTATCTAATGTCTTTACACCAGTACATTGAATTAAATCTGTAGCTCAGAGAACAGTTATGATGCCATACATGTTATATAAAGTGTTAAAAGTTTTTTGTGATTGAAAACACATATTTCTGGGCTTCCCATAGCCCTTTCTGTTCCTTTGACAGAAGCCAACTGAT
Source organism: Sclerurus mexicanus (assembly GCA_013396755.1). NCBI lineage: Eukaryota > Metazoa > Chordata > Aves > Passeriformes > Furnariidae > Sclerurus > Sclerurus mexicanus. Next base: position 1,336,470 of record VWZF01001848.1, on the reverse strand, counting down.
TTTAATGACTAAATTAATCGTTTTTCCACTAAACGTTCTGAAAATCCTGAGTTGCAGAAGAAGGAGGATTTCTGGTCTGAGAAAGCATGGGTGGCAGTGATCGCAGTCCCAAAGACTGAGAATGGAACTAGTTTACACACTTGCTTTATTCCAAATTAATGGTTTAGGGAGTAGGGTTGGCACATGTAAAGTTGAGCCAGATGCTCAGGGCCAAGTTGGAGAAAGGAATGGAGACTCCTTTTCTTACAAGTGGCAACAGCTGGTGAAGCCAAAGATCACATTGAGACAGAGGTGCTGAGAAGAAACATGACTGGGGCTGGGAAGAGAAAAAGACACATCGTGGAGTAAAAGAAATTATAAGCTGGAACCATGGGAAAAGGAAGATGTTAGACAGCAGATACAGCTATTAACACACTTCACCAAAAATAGAAATTTATGTGGTTGCTTCTTCTACCCAGTGTTGTGGGTCAACTACAAAGGAGGTCACTGACCAGTCCTTGTGCCCTCCACAGCCCGCAGTCTCCTTGGGAAAAATTACCAGTCCTTTTAGAAACATGCCTTACTGCCATCTCCTCCTCTTTTCTCATTCCTCAGCTTTCCCACCAGACAGCATCCTGTTGGCTGTCACTCCATCTGACAGTGTCTTCAGAAACCAGAATTATAGAGAATTATTTGATGCCAAACCACCAAAAGCAATTTTGATACACCAAATAGCACATGAAGGTTGTTGAAAATGTTCACAAATTTAATTTACTGAAACAAATATGAGCTCCTATGATGTATGTTTCCTAATCCTATATAGCTAAACTGTTTCTCAAACTATGTACTACTCATAAGATTGTCACACACCACATAAAATGCGATCTAAATCATAACTGAGTAAAGGAAATGAGGCAAAATTTCTCATTTTGTGGAAAGAATTAGAGTAAGCAATAGCTTGAACTCACCTTCCAGTTAAGCTGCAGTTAAGCTTTTAAAAATACAAAGGAACAAAAGCTTGAATATTCATGGTTTTTTTCTGCATTCAGACAGTGCTTTTTTTCTGCCCTTCTTCCTCCTTGTAACTGAAGACTGATCTGGAATGCTTAACGGTGCTACGGAGATAACCAGCATCTGTAGTCTGAGTAAAAAATTTAAAAGAATATAATCTGGTGAGATGAAAAGATGTGGACAATGCCCCTTGGGAAAGAGTGGAAAGGAAGGCTGCCAACTAACCTCTTTGGAATATGCTGCTGCATGGAAACATGTTCCCAGATACGGAAAAGGCATCTTTTTGCCTCAAATGAAGGAGAAATTCATGAGGAGAAATTAAAACCTACTATCATTTCTGAATCCTGTTTTGCATTCTTGGCTAATGGGAATACCCTCTAAGTATTCTAGAGATGATAGAAATGGTATTCACAATTGCAGTTTTGGTAGTTAGACAGAAATCAATCAGCTTTTTTTGCCTGAAAACAAATAGCAATGGGGAAAAAAATCCAAAGCAGTACAGCTGAATAGATGGAAATAATACTCACTAGCTTACCTGCAAAGCAAAAGGAGCATTCCTTTCCAAAATGCTTTTTCTCAGTCATTCTCTCTAAGTCCTCTTTTTTCCCCTGAAGACCTGATTACTCCTGAAATTTGAGAGAGAATTCTGTGGCTTGACTTGTCAATGATAACAAGAGAGGGACAGAAAGATTGTTAGTTCCCATAGCTGTTATAAAAAGCTTTTTTGGTTGATCAAATTCAGTCTTATATTTACAGCTGACTGACACAGCCTCCATCTGTGCTGATGAGTGTTAAGCTGCTCATACAAAAAGGTCAGACATCTGAAATGCAGGACTTTGTGAAAAAATCATCACAATATATAAAACCACCGCCTTCAAAAAGCATTCCTGAAAAAGCACAGATCATAGCCTTGCAACCTTTGAGGCATTCCCATTGTTGAGTAGTCACTAGAGGTCTATACTGCATCCAGGAGTGTCCAGCATATTAATCATCTGGGCAACGAGGCAGGGTGTACCCTCAGCAAGTTTGCTGATGACACCAGTCTGGGAGGAGTGACTGGGAAGACCAGAGGGTCATGCTGCATTTAGAGGGACCTCAACAGGCTGAAGAAATGGGCTGACCAGAACCTGATGAAGTTCAACAAGGAGAAGTGCAAAGTTCTGAGCCTGGGTAGGACCAACTCCAGGCACCAACATATGCTGGGAGCCATTCAGATGGAAAGCACCCTAGCAGAAAAGGACCTGGGGCTCCTCCTGCACTAAGTTGAACAGGAGCCAGCAACGTGCCCTTGGGGCAAAGGAGGCTAATGGTACCCTGGGCTGCATTAGGAGGCATGTTGCCAGCAGGTCAAGAGAAGTGATCCTTCCTCTCTGCTCAACACTAGTGATGCTGCACCTGGAGTTCTGTGTTCAGTTCTGGGCTCCTCAGTACAGGAGCCCAGTACAGACATACCAAAGAAAGTCCAGTAATGGGCTACTGCAGTGATTAAGGGACTCTTTTCTACAAGAAAAGGGACTGGTAGTCCCTGGGAGAGAGCTGGGACTGGTGATCCTGGAGAAGAGAAGGTCCAGGGTGGGTCTTAATCACTGTGAATAAATACCTAAAGGGAGGACACAAAGAGGATTGGAGCCAGGCTATTTTCAGTGGTGCTCAGTGACAGGACAAGAGCCAATGAGCACAGGTTGAAACACAGGAGATTCAACTTAAGCATAAGAAAAAACTCTTTCACTATGTTTTCAATGTTCTATAAAATGCATCTAGACTGACCTTCAATTACAGGTCTTTTCAGGTTTTGTCTCCATCTTACCTTCAAAGTGGTCCTTGTAGGCACCCAGAGATCCTCCTGAATTACTGTGGATATCCTTTCTGGAGCTGGCTAAGAACACAGGTTACTAAAGGACAGAATGAGGAGAAAAAAAGCTGAGTTTGTTTTAACAAAATGACAGAACTTAACTTTAGCTTATGCTCCCATCAAAGTACGGAACCAGACCAATAGCTCATTTTTCTTTCAGCTACATGGCACCACAGACAGTTATGCAAATGANTTTCCTAATCCTATATAGCTAAACTGTTTCTCAAACTATGTACTACTCATAAGATTGTCACACACCACATAAAATGCGATCTAAATCATAACTGAGTAAAGGAAATGAGGCAAAATTTCTCATTTTGTGGAAAGAATTAGAGTAAGCAATAGCTTGAACTCACCTTCCAGTTAAGCTGCAGTTAAGCTTTTAAAAATACAAAGGAACAAAAGTTTGAATATTCATGGTTTTTTTCTGCATTCAGACAGTGCTTTTTTTCTGCCCTTCTTCCTCCTTGTAACTGAAGACTGATCTGGAATGCTTAACGGTGCTACGGAGATAACCAGCATCTGTAGTCTGAGTAAAAAATTTAAAAGAATATAATCTGGTGAGATGAAAAGATGTGGACAATGCCCCTTGGGAAAGAGTGGAAAGGAAGGCTGCCAACTAACCTCTTTGGAATATGCTGCTGCATGGAAACATGTTCCCAGATACGGAAAAGGCATCTTTTTGCCTCAAATGAAGGAGAAATTCATGAGGAGAAATTAAAACCTACTATCATTTCTGAATCCTGTTTTGCATTCTTGGCTAATGGGAATACCCTCTAAGTATTCTAGAGATGATAGAAATGGTATTCACAATTGCAGTTTTGGTAGTTAGACAGAAATCAATCAGCTTTTTTTGCCTGAAAACAAATAGCAATGGGGAAAAAAATCCAAAGCAGTACAGCTGAATAGATGGAAATAATACTCACTAGCTTACCTGCAAAGCAAAAGGAGCATTCCTTTCCAAAATGCTTTTTCTCAGTCATTCTCTCTAAGTCCTCTTTTTTCCCCTGAAGACCTGATTACTCCTGAAATTTGAGAGAGAATTCTGTGGCTTGACTTGTCAATGATAACAAGAGAGGGACAGAAAGATTGTTAGTTCCCATAGCTGTTATAAAAAGCTTTTTTGGTTGATCAAATTCAGTCTTATATTTACAGCTGACTGACACAGCCTCCATCTGTGCTGATGAGTGTTAAGCTGCTCATACAAAAAGGTCAGACATCTGAAATGCAGGACTTTGTGAAAAAATCATCACAATATATAAAACCACCGCCTTCAAAAAGCATTCCTGAAAAAGCACAGATCATAGCCTTGCAACCTTTGAGGCATTGCAATTGTTGAGTAGTCACTAGAGGACTATACTGCATCCAGGAGTGCCCAGCATATTAATCATCTGGGCAACGAGGCAGGGTGTACCCTCAGCAAGTTTGCTGATGACACCAGTCTGGGAGGAGTGACTGGGAAGACCAGAGGGTCATGCTGCATTTAGAGGGACCTCAACAGGCTGAAGAAATGGGCTGACCAGAACCTGATGAAGTTCAACAAGGAGAAGTGCAAAGTTCTGAGCCTGGGTAGGACCAACTCCAGGCACCAACATATGCTGGGAGCCATTCAGATGGAAAGCACCCTAGCAGAAAAGGACCTGGGGCTCCTCCTGCACTAAGTTGAACAGGAGCCAGCAACGTGCCCTTGGGGCAAAGGAGGCTAATGGTACCCTGGGCTGCATTAGGAGGCATGTTGCCAGCAGGTCAAGAGAAGTGATCCTTCCTCTCTGCTCAACACTAGTGATGCTGCACCTGGAGTTCTGTGTTCAGTTCTGGGCTCCTCAGTACAGGAGCCCAGTACAGACATACCAAAGAAAGTCCAGTAATGGGCTACTGCAGTGATTAAGGGACTCTTTTCTACAAGAAAAGGGACTGGTAGTCCCTGGGAGAGAGCTGGGACTGGTGATCCTGGAGAAGAGAAGGTCCAGGGTGGGTCTTAATCACTGTGAATAAATACCTAAAGGGAGGACACAAAGAGGATTGGAGCCAGGCTATTTTCAGTGGTGCTCAGTGACAGGACAAGAGCCAATGAGCACAGGTTGAAACACAGGAGATTCAACTTAAGCATAAGAAAAAACTCTTTCACTATGTTTTCAATGTTCTATAAAATGCATCTAGACTGACCTTCAATTACAGGTCTTTTCAGGTTTTGTCTCCATCTTACCTTCAAAGTGGTCCTTGTAGGCACCCAGAGATCCTCCTGAATTACTGTGGATATCCTTTCTGGAGCTGGCTAAGAACACAGGTTACTAAAGGACAGAATGAGGAGAAAAAAAGCTGAGTTTGTTTTAACAAAATGACAGAACTTAACTTTAGCTTATGCTCCCATCAAAGTACGGAACCAGACCAATAGCTCATTTTTCTTTCAGCTACATGGCACCACAGACAGTTATGCAAATGATTAAAAAACCCTCAGTTGCCTTTTTTTGTATGCCTTGCAAGCACAGCTGGAGTTGATGTGCTTGGCAAATCTGTTTGTGAACTGTTGATCCCACTGAAGTCATGAAGTGGTCAAAATTCATTTGTCCAGCCATGGCCCTCCTGCGGGAGTGGTTTCTAAATAATCTCCTGCTGTCACTGTAACTGTAATTCTGGGATCTGTTGTTGAGGTATGACCAGCCAGAGAAATGGCATCCTTACCACCAAATATCAGATTAGTTGAGCCTCTCTTTGGTAGGCAGGAAAGACTGTGCCCACCATCTGCCCAGATGAGGCCACCCGGCCTCTTGGCTGTAACACTACTCTATACAGTCCCTAATCTTGTGCAAATCCACACATTCCTTTAGGGAGTTGTTCCATCTGTTAGGCAGCAATCTGACTCACCGATAAGAGGCAAGCTAGACAGCAAACAAAGCTCTGCAAGTCTGCCTTTTCTTGGAAAGCCTCTGGAAAGCTGATGTCCTCTTCCCTCCAGCCATGTTTCTCGCACATGGAGTAGAACTTGGAGATCTGCACTTCCTTGCAACTAGTCTTGGAAAGCACTTGCTCTCTTCCAACTTCCAACCTCTACAGGCCAAGCAGCCTGTGGCTGAGTTTCCTGGACAGTGGGCAGGTTGGTTTATATAACATATCAGTTGCTAGGTCTCCTTAATATACATTCATAAACAATGTGTGTGATTGGCACTTCTCCCACTTCACCTCTGGTTCATCTCAAACCCAAAGCTGTCCCAAGTCTTGACCCTAGACTTCTCATCCTTCAGAGGACATTCCTGTTCTTTGGTTCATGTTTCAGAGTCTGGGGAGGATTTCCTACTGCTTTCACACTATGGTAAAGAAATTCATTCCAGTAGTCTTCACATCCCACTCCCCAGGGGAATTGTAATGGGATAGGGAAGAGCTGTTTGATTAAGAGGACATTTCTGAACCTCAACTTTTGCTAAGGCATTAGGTCCAGAGCCATGATAGATTTGCCTACCTTCTATTGACAGCTTTTCACCCAGAGGTAGGAACTTCCCCACTGCAGAGAAATGGCACAGTTAGGATAGAAAAAATCTGTACTTTTTGTACATTTGTAAAAAATTGCACATTTTGCACATGAAAAATCCCATCTCCTATGTGCAAACATTGCAGGACCAGTGCAAGAGGTAACTAAAACACCCAACCCTTTCTATACATATCCATTGACACTATTTTCCTCAAGGGAGAATGTCCAAGGTAAGAGTAAAGGGTATTCCATGCCACTTCAATGTCTGCAGTCAGCTTTGAAGGTAGCTGTCAGTGAGGTACTGACAAAAAGCCAGCAGTCTCTATACCAAATACTAAGAAAACAAAAAAACTTTGTTCTGTATGGTGACAATCTCACATTTTACAGAATTAATGTTTTTAATCCTCACATATAGAGTGGCTATGAGAGCTGTGAGTTGTCAACATCTGCTTTTACAGTCAGCAGATTAATTGATGCCTATTCCACTTCAGCTTCAGGGGTTTCAAAACTTGCTGAAAACCACAGAAACAAAGGGCTTGCCATTTTGGGGAAGATATACCCACATCCCATAGGAAATAGAAGTTTGAAACTTTCAGAAGCAGCATTATTTCTTAGTTCTCAGGACAAAGCAGAGTAGTTATCAAAGGAAGAGTTTGTTTTTAAATTAAATATGGTGAGTTTATTATGTGTTATTGCCTATTTTTTGTTTCTTTAACTTTTGAATTTCTCAGCATTTCAGACTAAAAAAATAATCCATTTTATGCATTCAGTCCTGCTTTTCTGTAGTAAGGAATATGCTCCAAGTAAACTTCTTACAATATCACATACAGTTTTACTGCCTTTGAAATGCAAGAGAGAAGTTATTCCTCTTCTACTCTCCTCCACATACCAGAACTTCCATATATTTGATAAGTTTAATGAAGAATAAGTATTCTTTGCTTTTGTAATGCAAATTACAACACTGGTTGAGTCTTGAAATGTAAGTTACTGAAATGTTCCAGGTCATTGTTATTTGAATAAAATATTTTTTTTTGATTCTCAGAGTGACTGTACTGTAGTTTGTAGCTTTGGCAGCATATGAATTCTGTTTGAGGCAGCCTTTCATTTCTATCTCCATGCAAACTGCAGAAGTTACTCTATTTCAAAAAGGAAAAGTTCCATATAAATGTTTTAGGGAACTGTGTAAGTTTCAGGCTATGTGTCTACTGGTAATGTAACTATATGTACACAGTATTGGGTGTTTTCTTATGATCTGGAAAGATTTATTTTTATTTCTATAAATGGTTAAATTTATTTTCAAATTTAAACAAGCTGTGCAAGGTTATGAACTTGTTTAAAATTTTAGATAAGGCCACCAAAGCCCAAACACTAATGAATTTCCTTTGCACAAATCTCCTGGGTTTGGGACAGTAGCTTCTCTCATAAGAAGCTTAGATTATACAATGCAAGGGTGGTAAACAGAGCCAAATCTGTCCTCTAATCATCATTCTATCAAATTCACTAATAGTTCTCCCAATCTCCAGTGCACAGACTGACTCATGTAACTAGGGAAAGGGAAAACAAGAAAACAGCCCATACTTTTCTACCAAATGAGTTGTTAATTGAGATGCATTCTAAAGCAGTCAATGACTTGACACCCTAGTTGAACTTAGTAATGATGAGGGAAAGAAAATTTTTCATGATTGTTCCTCTATGTAACAAAAAATTCATCAGGTTTAAGGAGGCCAAAAGCAGTTTATAGCAGAGTTTATGTTATGGGGTGTGACAGAAGCTGCATGATACTGACTAGGGAAAATGCTAATGAGGAAAGTACACAGCCATAAGTACCAAGGGAAGAATAAAAGGCAAAAAATTCAGTTATTATACTCCTGTGTAATCTCCATACCTTTATCTGTAAATGACCCACTATACTTCTGAACACTAGATATTAGGACAGCTGAATGAATAGTAGGGGGAAATAAACATGCCTACGGCAACATCAGTTTCATATTTGCTTTCTTAGCAGCTTCAGATACCATCACCACAAAAGTTTGTGTAAAATCCAAATATGTGGTCAAGAGCCTCTTCTGTTAGCTGCTATACAAATACTGAAAATAAGTACAGTTTTTGTCAGCCTGATAAGACAGGGATCTTTACACAGAAGGGCTCAAGTTTTTATCAGCAGGATGGGTGCTTTTGGGGAGAGGTTAGGCATTTTGATAAAGAAGAATACTAAAGAATCTTGTGTAGGAGAAGAATTAATTAATTTTGCTGCTATGAATTTTGTTGCCAAATCCAGTGCCTGTCATGTGTGAGAACACGGATGAAATTAATTTTCATAAATCTGCACAAACTTCAAAGATATTAATGCATCAGGCAGGTACTCGGATACATAATTCAAACATTAATGTAACTGTTCACAAACACTTATATGCACCAGAAATTTGCCTTCATAATTGAACTAGAATATTGGCCTGAGACTCATATTGCTGCCATGGTTGGTAACGTAGGGGTTAATTAAAATTTAAATACATCAAGTCACAAGAACAATGCATCATTCAAGCTAGTTCAAATCAATAATGTAGATATACCAAATACTATACTCTCTGAAATTAATTTTATGATTTAGACTAGTTAATGTACATGCCTAAATAAGTACATGTTGTGTAGGTTTATTGACTAGAGTTAGGGTATGATTTACCATGCGGTGAAAATCAGTTGTATTCTTAATTGGGGCAGTTTAGCAGGAGTTTCTGATTTAGATGGGCAGACTTAGATGCCACAGCATTCTAGGGTGGTGAAATACAATTCCATGTTCAGGGAGATGGTTTAATGGCTTAACCGAAGATAAAAATCTTTACATTCAGCTTGGTCCCACATCATGATTCAAGACCAATGTTTGGAGTGCGTGTGCATACACTGATCATCTGAGACTTGGGGAAAAACGTGTCTTATGGTGGGTTTGGATTTTTTGTGCAGGCTTTTAAGGTTTCCTTCAGTACGCAATTAGTTACAGATTGAAACACTCTTTGACATGTTTCTTTAAAACACCCCCACGGTGCCCATAAATCAGAAAAGTGATAAATTGTCTGCTGCTATTCCTACCTACATTTAGCAGCATTTTGAGTGGAGAAAATCAGCTCAACACTATTAATGGGTGACATTTGTGTAATAGCAGAGTCTGGGAATTTCCACTGTCTTGTCCTACTTACCTGCCCTCAGTAATAACCTATGTACAGCACAGGGTAAGTTACAGAGTCTCTGTGTACATACTCTCTACAGAAAGGAATACTCATGTTTAACTATTTAAAAGTAGATGCAAATATTTTCTCACCAGGCATTTTGAAATCATTGAAAATACAGGTAAATATCCAGACAAAATTCTTCTGGCTAGAGCATTTCTTTTACCTCTTCATGTTCACAGTGCTTTAAGATTTCTGAAAGGTACAGAATATAGCTCATAACTTTACTTCACTTGTTACTAGGATAATGAATTAACCCAAGTGGAAAACACAGGTTATGATTATAGAAGACATTTTCACTACATGCAAACTTTTTGTGACTGTGAATATGTTTCCATGTGAATTAGTAGGTGAGAAACTCAAAACATTTAAGGGAATGCTTGTATTAGATAACCATAACCTCTCTGACAAACTCAAGGGAAAAACCACACACACTCCTCTCAAACTGTTTCATTTTCCAATTCCATTCTAGAAATATTTTCTATACAGTTTACAGTTCTGGTGTCCCTTATAAAATGTTCCTTTTGCAGGTGTGGGATTAATATTTTATATTGTATATATTAATGTTGTATATTATTTTTTGTATAACAAAAATATAGTCTATATTTTTAAAGCCTCACTCAACAATGATAATTTAATTTACTTTAGGTAATTTTTATTAATAATTTTTATTGGCACAAAACTCTTGTCCAAAAACCACAAATTTGAAAAAAGAAAGTAGCTCTTCTAAGTGTGTTTTCCTACAGAAGAGCTGGAACCATGTTTCCCACATACTTTAACAATAAAAAAATGTTCTTTCTTTCAAGCACCAACACTTTTTTCACAGATACTCAGTTGTTTTCAGTCTCAAATATTGGCAAAAATGTCTTTAGCTTTAAGATCTCGGAGATAGGTTCATTTCTTTCCTGGTAAAAGTCAAGCCCAGTTAGCAATTCCACATCCCGAACACGTGCAGAATGAGCCTGAACTCTTTCTTCAACCCATTCAGAAGGTGTCTTATTTTCCTGTTAAAACAAACAAGAACAATGTTCTAACACATAAAAGGCACTGTTGTTTCATGGTGGTGCTAGACACTTACCAGTGTTTGAACTGGTTTGACAGGCTAAAGGCCACCAGTTGGTACAACTTTCAGCTTTTCCTAGGCATCTCTGCAACCTCACTTTTAGGGATCTCATTTAAACAGAATCAAATGGATGTCTCCTCTTCTGACTTTCCCACTTTTCAAAGTACCAAAGAAGCAAATTATGCTGAAATTGCAAGTATGATTTTAACTACTAAGTACATATGAGTCATGTTTTAAGCACACAAGTAAGGATAGTTTTAGTTACAGTATAAATCAGCTGCAGTGCTCAGGCTAATCTAACAACAGGCACCTGAAACCGGAACAAAGTCCTTACAGCAGCTCAGTCTTGATTGTTGTAAAGCAATAAGAGTTGCTAGCTAGATGGGAAAAACAATGAAAATGTAACTACTAATCAATCAAAAATGTAATTGCTCAGCTCTTTTACTACAAAGGGGTTTTTTTGTTTTGTTTTTCTTTTTGCAAAGAGATGGCAATTTGCTTTTCCATTAACAGTATCTACTTCTAAAACAAAGGGCTTGCTAAATTTACGTTACTACAAGATACAAGGAATATGAAGTGCAACAGTTTTGGGGGTTTGTTGTTAAACTTTAGAAATAACAGTCAATTTCCAAAGTACAAAGACTTACTTTGTATGGTTAGTCAACTCTTAACTATCTAAAGGATCACTGGAAAGTTGTGGATTACCCACACCATAAATGAAGAGACATGGAAGTTGTTTCCAAGTAGCAAAAACTTGCACCTGTCTGAAGTTATGAGTTCAAAGTTATAAATAAACTAAAAACTGGCTTTGAGAGCCAATTCAAGTCTGTGCAGCTATACTTTTGTGTGTGGAGACACTGTATTACACACACTGAGTTAAGGCACCTTCTGCAACCCAGAGTTTATAGCTAGCACAACAATACATACTATGGTCAGATAATTTTTGTTTGCTACAAAACATGAGATTTACACTGTTAGTAGTAAGCATTTAATCCAAGTATGAATTTCTGCAGAACCATCCATCTAAATTCCTGCTGTCTGATTTCTCATAGAGATGGAACAAACGATTGAAGGAATTCTAGCTACACTGAAGAGAATAATACACAAAGTCCTCTGATACCTCTGGAGTAAATTTATTCTGTAGCCTTCCATAAAGCTGTCTCATTACCTTGTTGCCTGTACTACTGCTCTGGGCCCTTCCAGGTGACAGCATTTCAAAGTCCTCTTATCAAACCTTCCTTTCTTCTTCCTTGCTTCCTATCAGCTCACTAGTTTCCAGCTGCCTCTCCTGAGGTTTCTTGCTCTTCCAGTCATTGTTTTGACTCCCAACTCACTCTCAACCCATTGGGAATGAATTAATTAAAAGACTTCTAAAGATTCTCCAGATGACTGGATTCCAATGGGAAACAGTTCACAAAGCTCACTGGCACAAAGGAGCATACAATTATACTTACAGCACAACTTTCAGTGTTGTCAGGTCGATGAGGAATGATAAAAGGCAAAACATCCAAAGACCCTGAACAGTTCAGTGGAGTATAGGACTTGTTCTTGCAGCTAGTCAGAATGACAAAGTAATGGGTTGGGACAGGGATTTTTGTATTGTTTACATACCTACAAAACAAATATTAATTAATGGATTTATTAAGATATCACATATTAAAACCACTGATGCCATTAGCAATTTATAGACCTTATCTCAGCATAGATCTTTCAATACTATATGACTTAAATTTCTCTTATAATTGAAAAAAACCCCACCAAACCTGATGGGATAGACAGCCTCACTATCTATTTAATGAACAGCGAAACATGCATGGATTAGTCTTTTTGCTACAAGAAGTCCCACTGAAACCAACAGGACTGCTTATATGGTCAATGCTTATTTTTCCAAAGCCAGAGATCTCTACATCTGGAAGAGGTGGGACAGAGTATCATATTTGCCCTTCATTATGTTAAGAATTTCAACCACGTGAATTGGAGAGGAATGATGAGAAAATTAACAGATGGTTCCTTGCCATCAAGAAATGCCTGAATTATGACTTGTGGCTATGTGCTATATAAACCAGCTTAGGATACCCGATTGAAAATGTCTTTGCCACCCTTTTCTGGCTATTCTGTGAATATGGTCACTTTAGTGTATAAACTGATGAGGAGCTGAATGCTTCCCAAGCTTTCTGTGTATCTTCAGTATTCAGAAAACACCATCACTGAAGTCATTATGCTACTTTGTATAACTGACTAACCATGCTGAATAAAACATGCTTATTCCAAACTGTAGGCAAAATTATGTGGTCAACTGGGTATTACAGCATTCTGCTTGGAAGGAAGTTGTAGCCTCTCCTCCCTTCCACCCTCCTACTACGTGGCAGAGCTGATTTTCCCATTCTCAAACCATTTTTAACAGATGTGGTAATAAGTCTAGCCTTGAATAAAACATCTCCAGTGACAAATTCAGCTGTGCAAATTTCCCAGTATCTTTCTATTCCATAAATGTTCTTACTGTCACAAGGCATTTTCCCTAATCTAAGTTGTTGTTCCAATTCTGGTTTTTTCTTATTCACTAACATAAATAATCAGTCTTTATCTTTTATGTGTACTTCAAACATGTCAGAAGTTGAAGTGAGTTGTGTAAGTCATAGCTATGCAAAAGTACCTCTCAGAAATGTTATGTTTTGCATTCCCATTTACACAATTCAGTGAAGGCAAACACAGAAATTTGATCTTTGATAAAACACACACCAGTTGGATACAACAGGAAAAAACAACAAACGTGAGCGAGCACAACGAGAACACTTTCCCAACAGAAAGTGAGAAAATTATGCTTAAGAATGTCTTCTGCATATTTAGATGCCATATGTTGTTCTTGTATTCCTGTCGTAGAGGCCCAAAATCTAAGGTATAAGCTACTTATCACTGGTCTGTATCTGTGCCTGTGTACAGAGATACACACGTAACGGCAAAGCTTTTTTACTCTTTACTGGAACTTCACCTTCTACAGTACTGTATCTGTTTGCAAGAGTATTTACTGTTGTATGACTAATAGTGGATGCAGGATTATAAAGAGAATATTCCATATATATAATATATAATTAATATCTCCATGATATTTGTTTATTATTCTTTTTAAATAATAATTTATGTGGAAATACAATGGAAATAATATAGAATTTGACTTCTGACTTTTCCTTGTACTTACTGCTTAATTTCATCAAGACTATCAAAACGGCCATCATAATTGTAATCAAACACTGGTCCGCTGATAACATTTACACCATTCCTTTCTCTAGCATACTTCTGAAGAAGCACATTATGGAAATAGTCCCATATGTCTGTCATTAAAAGAAAATAAAAGCATAATTAATATAAATTTGAAGTTATTTCACCACTAAAGAAGAATAACGTATTTCAGTTTTTGTTATAGATTAATAAAAAGTTCAGAAATAAACTGCCTGTGAAATCAACTCTTTGTTAACAAAACATGGATTTCATCAGAAGGGACATACTCTCACTTGCCACTGAAAGAGGCACAGTAAATGTTACACTTCTGCAAGGCAAACTGTACATCTGGAGATACAATGCATTCAATCTGAAGCTGAGGCTACAATTCTAGAGCTGAGAGGCCATTTATTGCTGGCCTATGTGCTTGTGCCTCCCGTGTGCCAATTAGTAGTAACTGAGATAATGGTTTTATGAGAGGACTATTCACCACCTCAGAGTTAGTTTAACTGCAGAAATCATATCGACTATCACTAGACAATTCAGCTTATTTCACAGATGTTATTAGAGAAAGTACAATTTGTAGGATTTAAGCTACTGAGACTATTCCAATATTTATAACTAGCATGGCAAAAAAGAACAAATGTGTTTTGAGGATTGAGGGCATCTCCTGATGATTTTCCTCTTCTTTATGGTCTAGAGTAACTCCTTGTAGTTTTCCTTGGAAAAACTGGATTTTTCAAAATGTCTTTGATTTACTCAGAAGATGAAAGACGCTTAGGTCTTCTGTATCTCTGTTTCTTATGTGACATGAGTGCGCAAATAAAAGAGCTCTGAATGCATTAGAAAGATTGTTACAACATTGCTTTTTCTCCAGCTTTTTCCTTACACAATTCCTCTTTTTATCTTTTTTCTAAGAAAATGACCCTAGGCCTAAGAGTAAAACAGGATGATATGCAGTTGTAGAAAATTTCTTATCAATGATTACAAACAAATGTGAGTCAGGCTGGATTGGAGAAGTTAATCTATCTTACTACACTTGTATAATAGAAACATCTATTATAGAAATACTATTTCAAGATTAGTATTATCTGGTTTGAGTTTCTGTTTGAGGAAACAGGCACTTCATCAGGGCACTGTTTACAAACTGCATCCTTGTCTTCTCCTGAAAAGAAACAGTGCCATTTTCATTCACCTTGGGCATTTTCCCAAGGGGATATTTTCATGAGAGTTTGCTAGCTAGCATTTTGTCTTAGGACAGCACACAGGAGATGAAGAGAAAATTCAAAAGTGAATAGGCACACCAAAGAAGAGATCAGACAGGACTATACACAAAAAAACCCCAACTTACACAAGGGTGTTTCAAAAGTTCAAACATCTACTTTTAAAAAGTTTTAAATGTGTTTTCACAACATCTGGATATACAGGCGGCCATGCAATAATGCCTTTAAGTCCTTGTGATAGCTTTATCAAATACAGAACCATAATTATGGAAAATAATTAATCATTAATCAAAATTTTGCAACCTACCTCTGAAAGCTCTATACATAGGAACAATATTGCTGGTAAGTAAGGCATCATACTGTTCAAGAGCAGATGAATTGAAGTCTACATAAAAAGACCAAAGTATAAATGAATGGAATAGTATACAAAGACAAATTGATTCATATGTCACTATAAATTGCATGTACATGTAATTAGATTACATTTTAATTTGAGCATGAGTGTATGATCCTACTGCAAACATATCTCGTCATTTGTTTGTACAATTTGTTCAATATATGGTAATCAAATTTGACAATAGGAAATTAATATTTATACAGAGGGAGACAGCCCTTCCCTCTAACCCTTTGCATCTTCCTAACCAGTTTTCATCACATTCAAGTTGTTCCATTTTCTAAAGAAAAAATTAAACGTTCTAAACTGAAAATATTTAGATAGAAGTAGCAGTTGCCCTGCTTTTGGTCAGTCTACAAACACTGGAAGCCTTTTTCTGCCCAACATGCTGTCCGAAGAAGTTTGTTTTGGTGTTTGGGTATATGTTTAAACATAAACCCACATCCAGCTGATTAAGACTTTCTAAGGTCTAGCTATAAAAAGAACCATGCTCACTGGGAGGATAGAGGAAACTGCGGGTGAAGGTCAGCCCTTCTGGGTAGTTGGAACAATTTTGGCTCCGAGCAGCAGGGATTCTAACATCAGCCCGCAGACAGTCTGAAATAGTGGGAGGAAGAGGAGATGTGTTTTCCTGTGAAAAGGAAAAAAAGAAGGTATTACACCCACGGCTGTGGCTAAGCCAGTGCTTTGTATGGTTTTAATTTTCTAGAATGGACTTCATTGAATCTTCTCCTATTTTCATAGTGAATCAGGTCACTGCAAGTAATGGATACTAATGTTTTCTGGGTAGTGTTTTTCCTTTATTTCTGTTTTTAGGTAATTCAGGGAAATCCTTATGCAGCATGCAAAACTGTAGTAGCAAAATAAGGTTATACCTTAGGCAAAAACAGATGACATGTTTGACTCATTCGTCACTTTTACATATTTCTGGAAACACAAACTTGATGTCACATCCTCCTGGAAAGCAGCTAGTATATAAAAATGACACTATCACCTCACCTAAGCATCTGAGGACGCTGTCTCCGTAAGAATCTGTGCTGCTGAAGAGTTATGTCTAAACAAAGGCATAGTAAATTTAGTACATTTTACTGGCTACCTTCACTAACTTCACTGAGACATGTTAACATGCACACTAGCCTAGATCTGGCCAAGAGTGCTTCTGATATAATTGTTTCTGTAAATTTCACTTGTGTTCCTATAACCTTTTCTACAAACTTTTTTCATCATTTTACAATAGCATTAGCTAAATAGTCTGAATATGCTTTCCGTGTTTAACTGCATTTTATTTTTCATCCTTTACATGTAAATTCCATGTAATTTATTTTCATTTTGGTACATATCTATTTGTTTTATACAAATAAAATTGTTTTATTCAGTACATTGTATATTTTGATTGGTTAAAACCAAGCAGAAACAAAGAATTAGAATGTCCTTCTTGTGCCTCTTTTTACCCCTCAATTTAATTTTTTTACTTTCTTTTGTCAAAATTCCTGTAGATGCCCATATTATGATCAGGTTGTACATTAATGGAAAACATATATACCACATGGATTGAAATATAACAGACAAAAGTCTTCCTTTGCCACCTGAGCAGATCACGTGTCATTGTCAAGCAAATGTAAATATGAAAATCCCAGTACAAATCTGACATCCAATTCATTTGAGCAATTTATCCTTTATAGTGTCCAAATCAATAAGGCAGGCTTAATGAGTCAGGGTCACTGAAGAAGCTATTATTTTAAACTTAATAATTAAGCTGTGATATTCAACAACAGCTCTTTTTTATGATCTCTTATTTCCTCATGTTTGTACTGATAAAATAAGAAATCACATAGACATCAATAAAAGTTCTCTTCAGACAGAAAAATCAATGTAGAAGTTATTTCCTCAAGGCAACTTAGAAAAAGGGTCAAATTATAGGGGTAAGTAAGCCCATGAATGTCCACTAGTTTACTGACCCTGAAAACTCAAACAATTTATTCCTGAACCACATATCCTTGAACTCTGAGAGGTTCATTCAACTATAATTCCATTTTTCAGAAATTATATCATGTAACAGAGAGCAAATAAGCAGAAAATACAGAAATATGCATTAGTACAAACTGTCTTCAAGAGTTGCACAAATAGGAAAAAGATCATTATACTCTTGGGAAAGCTTAAAAGCTTCTAATTTTGGAAATCTCAGCCTCCTTTTCCTCAGGACCTGACAGACAAGTTGGAGCACTGTGTTGACAGCACATCCCTTTTACAGGACCGGCTTAAGGGAACCATGTTACCAGCAGCTCTATTCTTCTACATCTTTTGTGTCTCTAATGAATGGCCATTTCCACTTTTTAAAAACTGTATTTTAAGGTAGCTGAAATTTTAATGATATCAAAGACACTTTTTCAGACATAAGGGCCTTAGACCATCAGTACTTAACAAAGATTCCTGACAAATGGACCACATTTTTAACCCATTATATCACATATTTAAGAATAGTACAGATATTTGATAACCTACAGGCTTATTCACAGTGTATGCAGTCCACAGTGGCATCCAGATATCATAGCTGTATCCACTCACATACTGATGATGGGAAAGAAGGCAGTACACATTTTTCTTCTGAAGAACTTTGGGTCTCCCATATGGCAAATGATATGAGCTTGCATTCTTTACTAAAATTTAAATAATAATTATTGATTTATTCTTCTATAACATTTTGGATGGCACAAAGGTTTGAGAGAGCAGAGAAAAAAATTAAATTGAAACTGTATTAAATAGAAATAAAACCAACAGTAAACATGGACATGTGTTTCTTTAAGCTTTTAGTTTGTGAGTGGAATAAAAAATGTAGAAAATAGTTTTCTTATTATTGTTAATGTACAAAACCCAATGTATAAGATTTTTAAATTCTTGTTTCTTTGAAATCTCATACCAATATATATATTAAACTTATCTTGCCAATGGATTAAAATTTGCATCTCATTTGGCTAGGAAGCATTACAATGCTTCCTAAAATTTCCAGAAACCACATTAAAAAACACACAGAAATATCTATGTGGATTTTTGATTAGAGAAAGGCAAAGTTATGGATACAAGGTAAGAAACACAAGTTATGACATATAGCCTGGAGGTGCTCAGACTTTCTCCAAAGATCCCTTGAACCTGTACAGCTTTTTCCAAGATTTTAATGGAAGTCAGATCCTAGTCTTATATATATATACATATATATATATACATATATATATACATGTATATATATATATATACATGTTGCTATAACAGTGTCCACTAGCACTTTTTAAATAAAGAAGGACAAAGGAAAAAAGATATGCTTCTGACTTGGCTTTCCTACTTCACTTTCAACTGTAATTAACATTGCAAAAATCCCCACTGAAACCAGTTCATAAAATATAAACCAGGTATAGATTTAAAAGTACTGCTGAAATTTTCAATTTTGTTACTTACTTTCTTCTGTGCTGAGATTTAACCTCTCATTTAGTACTGCTTCTGACACATCTGGCATCTGTAAAATGTGAGAGAATCATTTAGAATTAACCCACAGTTTAGAAAAACCAAAGAAAGAAGAACACACTTGAAAAAGAAATCCCTATTTACATGCATGCATGTGCATTCGAGACTGTCTTCAGGAATCAGACTGGAAACTGGACATGAAGAAGGAGCAGAATCTTCTTTTGGATGTGAAGGCCTGTAGAAAGGTTTTTTTAAGAGGTGATTCAAGCTGCCATGTGTTCCATTGTTTGGTGCTGGTGTTATACGCAGCAAATCTGTTGAAACATTTGAAATTTGTTAACATGTTTTAAGAACAAAATGGCATTTTAAAAAGTCATTCTCTTTCCAATTCTGTACATCTCCTATGCATTCTAAATGTAGAAGAAATAGCTTATTTCATCACCTAAACTATTATGATAATGATGCCCATTAACTCGCAATTCTGTAGGTGGGGGGGTTCTTTGCTATCTTCCACTGCATCAAGATTTGGTAATTACAGATTTGAGTACTGTTGGTACAGTTTTATACATTTCCATAAGATTCACAAGACTAGACGATTTAATGCAGAGTACAAATGTGATTGCAACTGCATCATATTGTGAAGCATCCTAGCCTATTGCATTTTAGTGTGATGCTTTAATCCATATTTTCTGGGGCACGTACTTCCTAATTGCTCACTGTTGGGACTGCAATGGTCCATCATATGTTACGAGCTACAAGATGCTTATCCCACAATTCCACAGGCATCATTTCAACAGCAAGCCCACATGGCATGTGTTGTTCTCTCTGATTCTTTAATGGAATTCTTCTGCAATCAGAAAAAACCTACAAAGCAGAACGGCTTTTGGCAGTTAAACTTTTAGCACTGTACAGAAGGTATAAGAGCATCACCTCAGTGTTTTGTGCAAAAACCTAGTTTCTAAATGAATTCACTGAATTTTTAGTTACTCTTCTTTTAGCACTTATAACACTTGTTTTTGAAAACAGTTTATTATCTAAAGTACTGGATTATTTGTACTCACCACACATAAGGTTGTAAACCTCAATGTTTTCAAAAGCATCAACTTCTGTTTTCTCTTTAAAGCCTGGGCCATATGCTAAGAATATAGCCTAGATTGTAATTTTAAAAAAAAAAAAAGGTTATTCAAAGGAATCCAAATTCAAAAACAATTCAGTTGCATTTTATGGAAACAGTGGAACAAAACACAGTCTTTTCGCAGTCATAAAAGTTAAAGATACAGGATTGTTCTGGTAAAGTTTGGCCATGGTATATAGTTTGAAGAAAATTGCAAAACATAAACTCCTTTAGCAGGATAATTTAAACTATATAATGACTCTTGATTGGGTGGGGTTTTTTTCCTGATACCTGTTGCATTCTTAAGTCTTTTAGTCACTCAAGGACCTATAGCCATGGCTAAAGCAGTAAGCAGGGAACTGCAGGTCAGCAGAGACTTGCATCAGTATCACCAATGGTACAACACAGAGCTGGATGACCCTTGCTGGAGTCTGCAGGCATTGTAGCAGAACATTGATACTAGGTACAGTCTCACAGTAGTTTGTACTGCTTTATAAGCTTCCTGAGCTGTCTGTCATAAGACACAGGAAACATGACTAAACAGAACAATGATCTGTTCTAAAGCAATATTATGTTTCCATAATAGAAAAGGAATTTTTAACTTATTTTAGAAAGATGACATTTGAATCTTTATAAAGTAAAAAAAATTGCTTCAGTCATTGTGCCATCAGCATAAGGTTTTCTATTATTAAGGTTTCCATGGTAACCAGCATTTACCATTTCTTTCCATACAAACACTCAACATCATTCCGATCAGTATTTTGACATTTGGTTTTAATAAAGTTCTGGAGATCTGGAAGAATCTGATTCTTGGACACAGAATACAGGACATGTAGTGTCCCATAGCTAGACATGGTATACTTGGTGTACTGTAGTCTGGCTCCAAGTTTACCTGGCTCCAAACAGGTAAGGTAAGCCCAGAGTGGTTTCACTATGGGACCCCAAGGAAGCAGGCCTCGTACAATTTGATGAAAGGCAATACAAATATATGGACCTAGAACATGTTAACAGTTTACATGTTTTGTTGGCACAGAAGAAAAATCACACTGCAAAAACAATCATATATTCTGTATTCTGGTGATTTACCTAGCACATCATGATTTTGTATATAATAAAGTGCAAGGCTTGAATAGAAATCGTCTTACCTCCATACTTTTAAATTCATTGTTATAGCCATGGTTACCCCCATCACAAAATGTGTAGCTTTCATCCCTAAGGAGAAACCATCACAGAGTGTAAATAAAAGTGGCACAAATAGAACCAGTTAATCACAGTCATTGTGAGTCACTGGACTCTGGATCATGTCTTATGAACTGACTCTGGCATAATATTGCAGTACTTATTGCTCATCATAGTGTTCACTTTTCTGAAGATGTCTTTCTCCTGTAACAGAAATTGCTATGGACAGAAATAAATTATCCTAGGGGGCTACAAGTGTACAGTGTAACAATGTTTTAAAAATAAATTGAAAGAGTAGCTATTCTTGAACCGAGGCCTTCACCTAGCTAGAAGTTTCAGAAGAAGTGTGATCTGCTTAGGAAGAATTCCTGTTATATTCGGTCTTATCTGCATTTTAACAGAAAATGTATAATGGCACAACTCTGCTATTAGCCTCTGTAGAATAATTTAAAGGAGACTGCAGGGAATTTTGCCTTACAAGACAAGGCATTTTCATCATGGATTCTGAAGGGTGAAGGAGAGATGTGTAGGGTTGGGTTATAGAATTAATAATATACCAAAATAGTCTGACACAGTGACTAACACTTATTTTTATTTACCCATTGCAGAGACACCTGGAAAGATATAGTCACCCCATACAGATTCAAGACACAGTTGTCAAGCACATGCATCATGTTTTCGGAGGCCCAAGAACAGGTGAACACAGTTTAAAAAAGGCCAATTAAAAGATTTTTCAGTGGACATTTCTTTTTATATGTCCAGGACAATTATCTGGTTGCATCAAAGCAAACAATCAAGTCATATATTCATTTAGATTGGGAATTTTCTATTATTTTAGTAGTCCTGAAAATCCAAGTTGAATCATGCTTCTCTTACTTCAGTACCATAGTTCAGTAAATATAGTATTTCTGCAAACACCACAGATTTTGTATTGAGTTTTCAAAGCCTCAGGTCTAAGGCTTGTCTGAACTTCTCTTGACTTGCTCAGAGATATTTTTTAAAATGTTTCACTCTTACTGCAATTTTTTGTAATGACCAGGTGGTTATGTCTAATTTGTTACCTTATCAGCTTATCTTTGCATCATAATACAAGTACATCTAACACATGTAGAATGTACCATATCTAGTGAACTGAGATGTAATGTTAACTTGCAGACTTGCAGTGAAGAACAAGCAAGCTGTAGTGTTAGCATATATATAGGAAGAACCCCTTTTGGATAACAGAGTGAGGAAGAAATTTCAACATATTCCTCCTGATGAAAGACACGTAATACAAATCATTGGCCGTATCCACACATGCACCAGACTGAAGCCATCAACCTTAGGACCCAGAAGGGCAGTGGAAGACTGACTGCAATGCCAAGAAAAGGCCCAGATACTAGAATGCTTTGTACAACAGTTTTAATTGCATTATTTCCAACTCAGCATATTCTGTGATTCTGAGATTTTTGAGAATTTTTCTGTGAGATAGTATTCATCTCTTTACTTTCTTT
>VWZF01001848.1:1283568-1313761 GCA_013396755.1 Sclerurus mexicanus | reverse complement strand
TTTTTTTTTTTGGTAAAAATATGATCTGGAGTAGTGATGACTTGTATTAGACTGTTAAGGTTTGAATCACACTAATATCACATTCTTGGCTTTATGTGTAAGGTATGCATCCTTTTTACTCATAATAGGATTTTAAATGTAACAAACATGGAAATGCAACAAGTCTAAATGAAATGAGGCATCTGTGAAAGAAATTAAAAGGATGAGAATGGGATGAAAAAAATAGGTAACAGTCACACAAATTACGTTACCTCACAGCCAGCCACTGTCGATCCACCAAAAGATGAACTTTATCAATACGAATGTTGTTAGCATAGTGGAATCGTTTTGGCAAGTCAGGCGTCAGATAGGGTTTGAAGTGCTGAGGAGAGTTTTTGCACTGTGCAAGAGCAAAGAGTCCAGTCATGAGTTTCACTCAGTTTCAAAAAAATGCCCATCATTCAAAATTATCACAAACAGTGAAATGAACAGGGCCCATTATTCACAGACAGCTTCTCAGATAACATGCAGATGTCATTTTTGGCCCAGGAAGCAATGGAAGGAAAAGTGACACTTCAGAACTGTTTGAAAATACACTATATATAATATGTATAGGGAGTCCACAAATACAGTGGTAAAAGTACACCTGAAGCTGAAAGACATTCATTAGTAATGTTTAGTCTATCTGTCTGTACTAATGTCACTGACACCCAATTGGTAAGATTACACTTTACAAGAGAAAGTTCCCTGGCAGTTAATTTCTGCCATCATCTGTTACTTTGCCATTCAATAAATAACAAAGCAAGCCAAGTATACTTAACATAGCACAGTCTAGGTTTTCAGCTGCAAGTCTGAACAGATACTCTCGTGCTCTGTAAATGTCCATTGCTCAGATGTTAGCTAAAGGTCTTAGCTTTTACATCCACGTTTAATGTGTTAATATCATTTAAAACTGTTGCATTAGCAGGCATGCCATGAGTGAGCTTGGAATTAGGAGCCTAATGATAACCATATGACACACTCCAAAAACTTAACTATATATGGCCATTAGAAGCCATTCCAGCTGACTGCAAGCATCATGGCCAAGTTTCGGAAGTGTTGCTCCTGATAAGGAATCCAGCACTGGGGCTACACGACATCTAAAATACTGGAGGAAGAGCTGTTAGGAAGATGGGCAAGCCACAGAAGTGGACCTGGTTTACCACACAGGCCATACAAACTATAGCATGCTTGGAGTCTGATCTGACATCTTCACCTCTAAGTACTAGAACATTATGTTCTGCACATAATGACATTAACATGTGAAATAGGTGTGCCTCAACAGTCATCAAAGAAGCATAGAGGAATCCAGGAACATGAAAAATAAGGATTCAATGTGTTTGCTAGCCCAGGAGAAGAGGTCTAATTAAAGGGAAAAATAGAGGAAATCAACACAAGACTTTCATGTCTATTGATCAGCAATTAATATACAACACACACAGCTCTCTTGTCTGCCCAAACCCCTCATTCTAAGAACTTGAGAGGGACAAAATACAGTAACCATTTAGGAACAAAAAAGGAAAGAGGATGTGTCCTAATACCAGGCTATTTCCATAAGGTATGAGATGTCACACCTCTGTAATTATTAGCAGTAGCAGTTTTAACTGAGGTTGAGAACATGCAAATTGTGATATTTCCCTCACACTAATGCTCTTTGATATGACCGACTCTACATCAAACAGTGAGGTAAGGGAGGTAGCACTGAAAAAGTTCCTTGTGCTATTCCCAACCACTGATATTCTACTCTTACATCTCCTTTGGATGCTGGTGAATAAAGGACATATTCTTAGGCATTCAGAATCACGAAAAAATTAAACAGGAAGGTTCACTGCCCTTTGAACTTCAGACACAGGCAAAAGCTAAGTGTAATAGTGCACAACTGTGTTGTTCAACAGAGTAAAGGAAGACCTCTAGTGGTGATTTAACAGAAACATACCTATCTGGGAGCCCAGAATTTTTCCAAACTGAGAGCATTTATTCTGAAAGTACCAGAATTTCTGTCTACTGCTTAGCTTAGGCCAAGTCACAGAAGAGAATGAAGAAAAGAAGGGGAATTTATGCAAATACACAGTAAACAGTTTAAGTGTTTAACTCATTGCAAACTGTAAATACAAAAAAATACAAAAAAGAAACTGTCCTACAAGTTTTTTAGTTTGTCCACCAAATTCATCCCACATGTATTAATGTGTATCTTGAACACTAAAAAAAATCAAAAAAAGGCAGTGTATTATCTATCCAAAACAGTATAAGGGGGAAAAAATGCACTGTCACATCTTGACATTTTTCAGTAAAAAAAATAGGCTTGGACTTCCTTTGTTTGATAGTCTGTTTTGCACCCCTTTGTTTGGATCCTTCAGAGCTCAGCTGCCAAAGTGTACCCACAAAGAGCAATGGTTTACATGGGATACACAGTCAAGCTTGGACCTGCCCTGAAGTGCTACATCCACACAGCATGGCAGAGACCCAAGCAGAAACATCAGTATGGGACCCAGTGCTGGTGCAGCATACATGAAAGCACTGCAAATATTTAAGTGATATGTCATAAAAGATCTTAAAAGAGCCATGCTGCCTTGTGCCAGAGGTTCATCTTGCCCAGTACTCTGCTTCAAATCAGATCTCCAAAATTTCCAGTATCAGATACTTAGAGAAAGTGTGTAAGAACAAGTAAAGTATTGAATTAAACCTCTTTCTTGTACCTGCTCAGTTTCCTCTAGGCTTCAGGGATTTTTTTTAAGTCAGGCTCCTTGTGAATCACGTTTAAAAGCCCTTACAGGGCTGTCCTGTATTAATGTGTCTAAAATCCCCCTTTCCTATTTATATTTCCAGCCTCTACAACACTCTGGCAATGTGCTCTACAATGTCATTATCTGTTGTGTGGAAAAGTTACTTTAACCTAGCCTGGGTTCAGCACTTGGGGTCCAGTGCTAACAGATGCCTGTTATCTAAAGCATCTCTGTGCTGTATTCTGTTCTGTAATGAAGATACACCCTACTTTCTCCATGTGAAGTCAGCCACTTGTCTTTCAAAGTGAAATACAGAAAACTCTTTTGCTCTGAGGAGAGATCCCCTATGACAAACCTTTGTGCATCATCTTAGAAAAATTTCCAGAGCTGCCTCCCACTGGAATCAGCACACTATTTACATGGGCACTGTAGTCTCATTTTTTTACAAACTGTGCTTTTTGGATCAGATTCTTATTAAGAGCAGTTATGAGGAAAAGTTATGAAAACAGTTACTCACTGTGAGGTTTTTAACAATTCCTTCTGAGTCAACTGTTAAAAAGAAAAGAAGAATTAACATGCATTCAAACAGCTGAAGGTTCAAGCCTCATCAGAAAAATTTCAACATGCTTTCTGTCTGTAAAATTGGTTTTCTTTGCTAGCTTGTGAAGCAGCAAATGTTAACAGGTAGGAATGTTATGTTTTCAAGGGTAACTGTCAGTAAGGTAAGAATGTTGTATTTCCAAGGGTAACTCCCTGTAAGTGTGCCTGTGGAAGTACCTGTGGGTACATCAAAACAGACTGTACAAAACTGCCATGGTGATGACTGCCTACACCTAAAGCTGATGGATCATCAGACCCAAGGTTTTTTCTCTCATCTAACCTCTGAAGTATAACCTTTCTAACATTGTACTGGATCTGGAGCACTCATCTAGTATTCCATTTACAGCAACAATCACAGAAGAAGTTTCAGTCTGTTTTAATACTGTAACCTTCCACATTTACAAAGAGTGACTTTGACCTTTTGACATTAACTTTCAAAAAACAAATCTGAGCACTTTACAAAAGGAAAATTCCTACAGAAAAGTAAGACTTAGAGGAAATGAGTCAAAAATTATATTGAAATTGAGACACATACAAAACATCATTATTCTCTCCTCTGCTTCTTAGACTGTTTCCTGCTTAAACCAAGGAAAGGATGCTTTATGTTCTATAAATATTGTGCCTACAAGTATAAATGCAATTAGAAAGGACAAATAAAAAGTCCAGTGGGGTCCCAGCTCTTATCTGAGATCTGCAATAAATATGCCTTTATGAATACTTTACAGATTCTATAAAGTCAATAGAGAGAGCACTTCCATGATTTTACTTGCATTCCTTTTCCTGATACAGAAAGAATAGGGATTATTATTTTTCCAGTCTGGTAGCATGGGATTTATTTCAAGCCAGAGTCAGCTCACAAGGTTTCAATTTTCTGTTCTTTTGTGATACTAGCTAAGGGGCTCAACCAAGGTGTAGATTCCACCACGCTAAGGTTTAGATTCTGTAACTTTGTACACACAGTTAGAAATATTCACTGCTTCAAAAAGACTAACTCTGTGAATGTTGCACAAGAAATATGTGAAGAGCAATGCACTTACAAAAGACTGGAATTTTGATTCAAAACAATAAAACTGCCTTTACTTCATATTTTCATGCCGAGAAAATAGGACTCAGAGTCTGAAACAAGCTTTTCTAACTTTCAATTTCATCTAAAGGGGTCATCCTTACAAAAAATACCCAAGCAACTTCCATGGATGTTTGAGCCAGATTAAGTGAAACAGAAAGCTGTTCACTCTGCTGTTTACTACTGATTATCCATTTTCCTTATTTTTATATTTATTTCCTGCTATATTGATTGCACAATCACAGGATTGATCCACACTTACAGGTAAAATAGTCTTTTGGAACATTTCGTGCTCGAATGCGAGCTGCAGGCCCAGCATATATGTAGAAATCAACCTGTTTGAAGTAATTAGTCATGTATTCTAACTGTTTGCAGTAGGTCTTCTCCATCCCTAAAGGACAATACAGAAACAGTTATTTTTATATGCAATATATGGCAAGGAAGATGGAGTTAATTATAAAATGGATTAAAACTAGTAAGCACACATATTACACAAAGGAAGAAAGCAGTGACTTGGTAAAATTTAGATTGAAAAAAGAAGTATCTTCATTACCATGATCAGCTAAAACAATGAGGTTTACACAATTGTGCAAGTTTCTTTGTTTAAGTCCATCCATGAGCATCCCCAGTGCTTGATCTGCTACCTGTAAGGCTTTGATTACCTGTGAGATAAAGCAGTTACATTAGAATTTTTTTTCTGATTTCGAGTTCTCAAATGCAATCACCAAAGTCTAAAAAGGTGAGCTTTTCTGACAGTTTTCCAGTCTTTAATATTGTTTCCTCTTTTTTTTTCCATCACTACCAGAGTATAGATGTGCAGAATTCCACTACTTTACCACAGAATATTCAATTTTAAAAAAAAGACTCATCATTAATTTTTTCTACAGCCTCAGAAAAACTAAGCTTTAACATATGTTTGTTGAAAGGAAAAAAGGAACACATACAGATCCAATTTGTTCCTCACTCCTGAATTTACACAAGAATACCAGATTTATAACATTAAATATGATTTTGCTCTACTGCGAACATGTCATTGTACTAACAATAAGCAGTGTTTGATAGATATTAACATAGTATTATCTGTAAGACCAGTATAACACCCAAGAAGGCATGGTGCCTTTCTCTCATGCATACAGTCTCTAAAATTCCTACAGAAAACCACTGATCCCCCACTGAAGCAATAGGAGGGGAATGTAGCACAACCCATGCTGCAGCTGTTCACAGAGGATGTCTCTTTCTAGTTGGCACAGCTGACTGACATTTCTTCTGTAAGTCCTACAGTAAGAAAGACACTCAACTGAGTCTGAGAGCTCCACATCTGAGCACTTGCTCCCCTCGTGTTCTCCTGACTGCTGCACTCCTGAACATTTTGTGTGCATGGACAATGTGCACATATACAATTCCACATACACTAAGTCCTTTAGGCACAAAAAAAAAAAATTGAATTCCTTTCCAATTAGGGATCCTAAAACTATCCTACAAAGATCAGTTCTTCTGACCTTGCCCACTACAAGGCCTTCTGCTGAAGACCATTGTGATATGATAAGTCCTAAGATCCTTAAAGGCTGAACTTTTTGCCTTCATGCAAGTAAAAATGTAGTATTTTTGGGTTACAAATTAGCAAACATTGAAGTACAGTGTTAGGAATAAATAAAAGGCAATTCTGAGGGTTTGTCAGGCCACATGCTTCCAAAATCACTTGGCAATATAACTGAAGTTCAGTCTAAACTTAACCATTAATATTATTTCTAACAGTATGATCTGAAATTATTTTCTGCCAGGCTGTTTGTATACAGCTCTTTTGATTCACACATGGTGTTGGAATCATAACAATGTGCTCAATCACAAACTTATGTTCTTAGTAAAAATTCATAAAGAGTCATGGCAATTTTTGATCTACTATCCAGGTATATAAATTGCTTAAGTTCATGGTACAACACCATTTTTAGTGTGATTCAGTCTAAGAAAAGTATAAACTACTTACACCACCACTGACTGGTCCAAATGAATGTCCAGAAGAATCTGGTTCTTCAATATATAAAGTGTAGAAATCAGGCCTCAAGTTAGAAATAATTAAGAATGGCTTATTAAGAGAATTTAGAGACAACACTTGAAAAGAACATTTTCACTTTAAATATAAATATTAAATGATACTTTGAAAGGGATTATAAATAACACCTTTAAACCTTACTAAAAGTCCATACAGCAAATATGCAACTTCCTCTGAGTTTTGTAATTAATCAACACAGGCTATTACCATTTCCAAAACAGTATCTAGTGTCTTTAATGGTATCCATAAATCACTCTGGGAAAAAACAAGATCACAGACACCAGAATAAGCTGTTCCTTTTTGAGATGTAAATAGAACTACCATGTACAGGATTTCTTCCTGATTGCTCAGTGAGGCACTAGAGAACATCTCCTATCTGCACATTAGGATTTTGGTAAGTTATCATATAAAAGATTCGACTGGTTTACGTGTCACAAAATTAACACCACAATCACTACAGATATCTAATTTTCATCTTGAGTTACTTCCTGCAATTACTTTCAAATATTTAACCTTTCTTGTGCAATATCTTTCATATAAAATCCTTTATCCATATACTTAGACTAGCAACTGAATGTTCCACATTCCCTCTAGGCCACGCATCAAGAAAAAAGACATAATGAAATCAAACTTTTACAACAGAACATTCCCTTCATACATATGTTCATTTTTTTCTGTTTTGTATGTACAGCCTGATCCTGAAAATTATTAGCTATAGAACAGGTTTAAGTTCTGCAAATTCTCATTTGAGATGGTGAGGAAGATTCCACATTTCACAAACACCTGCAGATATTTCAATTGCTAAGCACTAAAACCTTACCAAGCTATAGTTTCACAAACCAACTAGATATTACTAAGTTTTACCTCTGAGATTTGGCATTATCAAGCCATTTCAATATTCCTGAAATTCTCTGTTCATATATAACTGAACTGAAAAGACAAAATAAAATAAAGGTTTATGTTAACAAGACTTTCTGATAAGTGTTTCTAATTTCAAGATACAGAGAAAACATCCATACTCCAGTCATATATTAAAGTCATACATTTGGAACTCAAGAATGATGCATGTCAAGGAGGTGCCAGCAATTTGTTTTATTATTCTCAATTTTGCTTGACTGTAACTCACTTCTAATGGTAAATTACACAGATTCTGATTTTGCAAACACAAACATGTGATGTTGATGGGACTATTCATATATTTATATATAAATGCAAAAAAAAAAAAAAAGAGACCTCAAGTTCAGGAGATAAACCTAAAGTACAAGTCAGAATAATTTTTATCATTTCCAGCATGTGTAAACCTTGGACTTTCATATTTTAGAAGTAAGTAATATCAAAATCTTTGTGAGGTCATGCTTTCTCTCCTGTGAAAGGATTCACTCATTAATAGCTCTGCTTTCCCTCAAAGTCATGCACAAGCTTCATGTTAGTTACTTACAGTACTCAATGTTTTCTGGGTATCAATCCTACACATCACTGCAAAGCCTATTATCTACAGAGACTTACAGTTATATGTTTGCTTTAGATTCTCTTTGTAAATGTGAAGAATCATGGGAAATTTACTGAAATCATCACAAAAAATTAGAAATAATTTACTAATATCAATGCTTTCCATAACAAAAAAAAAAACCAAAAAACAAAACCAAACCTCAGAAAACTATAAACATAATTGTTACTTCAATGTAGAACATCTGGATTAGCTAAAAAAGACATAGAGAACTATGATTCAGCAGCAGTGTGCACATTATTAAACTTGCAAGCAAGACCAGAGGGAGCTGATCTAGAGCTCATCCTCCTTCAGTAGCTTCCCTATCCAGCATCCTCTCTCCACTTAATTTCTGTCTCCCATGACCTCTTGCCATGGCTTCCAAGTTTGTGTTCATTTTTTTAGAGTATAGGTTATCTGAAAGCTTACTCTCAAGTTCAAGTAGTGTTAAAGAGCTATATAATGTGTGTAGATTTTACACATGGAAATAAAACAGTCATTGGTGCATTGGTGCAGCTTAGCAGTGGCTACTAATCAGTTCCAGGATGCTTTCCCAGTGTTTTACAGTTGGCTGAAACTTCCAAAACTGTCTAGGAGAGCAGAATACACAGTACCCTTTGACTTTCTCATTGTGTATCCCTGCAATGGTTTTGAAAATTTCAACTATTTTTGGTAGTTCCATGGCAAAACCAGGATAATGTGGCACGGCACTTATCTGGCAGACTTGTTTAAAAATCTTCTACTAAATTTCCTTCAAGGGTCAAATAGCAATTTGGATTTTTGGAGTAATTTGCAGGAATTTAGTTCAAGCCCCTTAAAATCTTACCTGTTGAATATGGCGTACAAGGTGGGGTATGTTCCATTAATTGGAACATCAGAGCCTGGCCAAAAGTAGGTGCCTGCTTTCAAATTTTGGTACATCGCTGTCAACCAGATCTATGGGTAAAGATACAAACAAATTATTTTATGTCATTTGCATCACTGGAGGACCTCAGATCACTAAAGTAGAAATACATAATTGGATCAGAAATATGTACTACAAGCATGCATTTTTCTTTCTTCTTTCACACGTCACACAGTTGCCTAATGACCATATCTGATTTGAAGTTTGTTTTTCACATCCACATTCTGAAGAAAATTTAGTAGACTGGGAGCCACAATGTTGCCATTTCTTAGATATTGGCAGCATAGAAAAAAAGTCATATAAGTACTTCCATAATTGGCAATGGGCAGTGACAAATGCCAGTGGAATGAATCATGAAGATGGAAGAATTTTTATTTTTAGTACCATTATTAGAGCTTGATATTTCTACTGAATTGATAATACTAATCATAATCATAGGTGCAATTGGGAGGTGTTATGAAATGTGCCATATATATAATTGTTCATTTTTCTGGAAATTAAGGTTTTTGCTATTCCCTTCCTTGCTTTTATATGCCTGGACATTTTAAGGGTACTTGTAAATGGATATCATTTGGAAGTAGATTTTCAGATTTCAATTTGTAGTTAGTTGCCAAAAGAAAAATAAAAAACAGCACAAAATCAGACAATACCAAAAATGTACTGTGGCTCTCTGTGGCAAGAAATCCATTCCAATACTAGCCAAAATATTTGTCTTTTTTTTTTTTACTAATAGCACAATAAGTGAAATTTTAATTAGAATCAGAATTAGCATTTTAAGAGTTCTTTTACTTTCATAAAAAGTAAACTTTTTTGTAGGCAGCTTATAATGCAAAACCTACAGGTTATTTAGCACTTACTGCAAATAAATCACAGAGTTTTGTATTTTATTCCCTTTCAGTTTTATTATATGACACATGAACCACTCTGAACTTCAGGAAATACCATATAAGAAACCTACTGGTTGCCCTTTCCACCACGAAGGATTGAATTTTTCCATCCCTGAAAGTGAGAAATGCTCATTCAAGACTACATCATACATGTTGTTGTCAATGATACCATGAGATTCTGGATACAATCCCTGCAAAATGAAAATAAACAAAATAAAATGCTTACTCTTGAAATCAAATTAAGCCTAAACTATTTTTCAAAGCAATGCTACAGCACTGCAATTTTTTTAGGACTGTATTATCACAGAAACAGAACATACTTTCCTAATTCACATGGATAATAAACTTTTTGCCAATGAATTCAGTGCACCTGTCAAGTTCCCTTCTGTTTCCATATTTTCTTACCAGCCTCATTAAAACCTGATGTGCTATAAATTAAACATCCTATGTGTCATGTGGCTGTACATCAGCTGCCAAATCCATCCTAACACACAACTATTATCCAGAGGCTGTGTTCTCACTCATTCTCACCCATATCCACTTAGACTGATAAACATCCAGACTAATGGGCTCACAGGCCAAGGTCAGATAGCACACAGCCACACAGACCATTCTTGTATGCACTGCCTCAGCATCTGTATCTCTCTTTTATACCCATAGCTTGAGTTCCCATGTCCCACAGAAAGACTGGCACCACAAAATCCTTGCTCTGTCATCCAGATAATGAAAAGGAAAACCAGTAAATTCTCACTTACTGTGACAATGGTATAGTGGTTCGGGAAGGTTTTTGTGGGGTAAACAGCTCTCATGTATTTTGAATGTGTGCCACATGTTTCTGCAACAGATCATGGTAGTAATATAAATTTTCTTATAATTTTTTTTACTTGAAAAGTAACAGTCTTAAGAAAAACAACCAAACAAAAAATCACCACAGTCAGTTGCTGTGGTATTAGACAGAGAAATGTGACTCCAAATTAAGATGCATACATTCCCAGTGTCTCCTTGTGAGTTAAGCCTACTGTCCCATTGCAGTCAGTGGACCTGGATGTTCAATTCAGTTGCCTAAATCCTGGAGGCCTAAGGTCATTTGAGAAGTCTTTTATGATCCTGTCTGGCCTTAGATGCTGCTCCTATATCCTGTCTGTCAACCCAAATGAGTTTCTGGATACTTCTTTTTTCCAAAATGGCCTAGACATACATGTTTATGCAATGAGACTGAAGCCTGAGGTCAGACCAAGGAAGAGCTGATTGGTGACAAGCAGGGAAGGACTCAGTTGCTTGAGCACTGGAGCTGAGTGCCTTTCCGATACCCTCTCATATCCAAGACATCTGCATGAGAGTCAGCAGTTTTGATGCAAATCACTGGCAGATCTGTGTTCTCCTGACACAGCTGCTGAAGGCCATGGCACTCTGAAGAACACTAAACACACAGGTTATGGCAACAATTTGTCCTGTGGCACCTTCTGTCTGTCACTTGAGCTGACCTGCTCTCTAGGCTCTTGCACTGCACTATACAGACCATAATAACCATAAGAGCACTGGCTTCAATGAGCATTTAATGCCATTTTTAAATCTAACTCATGTGGTCAAAGTTCCATATCAACTTGTAGCCAGATGATTATTTCATTCACACTCAGACATTTTATTCTTGTACAGCATTTCAGTCAAAGAATTGAAGCTGATTTCACCTAAACAACCCAAACAATGAAAGGCTGTAATTTTTTTTTAAAAACTGTTCCAGTAGGTACAGAAAAAAAACCTTAAAAAGTGTTTGAAGAAAGGCTGAATAATTGATGAATACATGAGAAAATCAACATACTTTTTTTTAATTTCTTTTGAACAGTAAAGGAGATATATTCATAGTGTACGTATTCTGTAACCACTAGCTTGATTAGCTCTACTTAAAGTTCTAGGTTAATGGAGTTAATAGAGAGGAAATATTTTAAGCTACAAATCAAAATTATACTTTTTTCTTTTGCAAACAAAGGAATTTCTCTTTCCTGTAGATTTCCAAGAAATATAGGCATGAATGTGCATAAGCAATTGCTAAAACTGACCACAAATATGAGTAATGCTGAGTAAGATTTGTTCTTGTTTGAAAGGATTTCTTGGAAACATAGCATGGTGTTCATGCCTTTTGTCAATTTGGCATTTCCTTTTCCCCTCTTTCAAAAGAGGGGAACTGAGCACTACTTCAGCATAAATGATTTCCTCAATGATTCAGGTTCCTTCAAGTCAGAATGACATCAAAGAATAAACCACTGGCACATGAAATCAGGTTTGCACCATGCTTCAAGCTCGGCCTTTTAGATACTGTCATCATCCACAAAAACATCCAGTAAAATGTAGTACTTTGTAACATCCATGTGAAGTTTTCAAATGAGCACAATAGAAACATAATATGACATTCAGAAGAGATACAAATACTGTCAATTTAGAATTTTGCTGATAAGAAGAAATGAATGAATATGCAGACTTTTTATCCAGTTACAAAGTGTCTTGAGAGCTGAGCTCTAAATAGTCAGGAAATCTTAGCCAAGTGCACACTAATAGCTCAGCCCTTTACAGCACAAGATGAAGATCTTCAATTTACTTTTCCTCTGGGAAAATGGTTACTTGAGCCTTACTGCAATAATATCAAGATATTAAATTATACCAATATTTAATTTATATTGCGTTAAAGTCTAATATAATAATATTCACTGGCATACTTTTAAACATGGAGCCTCTCTTTAACATCTTCAAATATCTGACTTGAAAAAACGAATATTTGAGGAAAATTTCTCAATAATCCAATGTATTTTCTCTTAGTATTATACTTTAATGTTGATCACCTCATTAGCTATTCAACTGTTTTTCAATGCAGTACAGAGAATGCAGGAAATCCTTCTCTGGAACTTTTTCTCAGTCTTAAACTGTTTATTTAATAAAAAGCTGCTGATCAGTACTAGAGGCCTTGTTAAAAAAAATAATGTTTGCTCTGCAGTTAAATACAAAAATTAATGTATGTGGAACATATAACAATGAAAATATACAACTGATGAGGAAGACCTGATTTGTGAATTTTTTATTGTCAAGCAACACATATGCATGACAGTAGCAAAAGAGACTAGAGAGGTTGCATACAGACTTTTAAAGAATATAGTCAAAGCACTCTTGATAACTTACTGAGTTTTTCAATATTTGGCAGCAAGGAACTCCAAGTTTGCAAGTATTCTGATCTAAATCCATCCATTGAAAAAAGGATAACTGGTGGCAAATCAAATCTACAAGAAAATATGAGTTTATCATCATAAAGAAGGTTTGGAGAGTTGGTGACTTTTTAAGATCTTTAACAATATAAATTCTGCTTTTAAAAGCAGGATCCAGAATATCTACGTATTTCACAGAATTAATATCACAGTGTGAGACAAACAGTTCTATATTGAGAGCAAATACACAATCCACCTGCTAAGAAACACTAGAGGAATAAAATACAAGATCTTCAGTAAATATAGACAGTCTAGGAAAGAAATTTGGTTTTGTTAATATTTTAATTAAAAATATTTAACTACAAATACAAATAAATACAAATGCTGTAGACTAGCATTCAGATATAAACCCAGGGTAAAGAACAACCAAAGTACTTCTGTATGTAGTAATGGATTAAATTCTGTCTCTTGATTCTTAATGCATCTGAAAAACTCTTTCAGGGCAGTTGCACAAGGACTGCAAAAGCAGAGCAGTCTCCCAGCAAGCAGTTAGGGTCAATTAGCCTCAGTGCTGAGAAATGTCATCTATTTGCAATTGTCAGGTTTGGCTAATCCCTTACCTTACCACATTTCCTTTGTGAAGGTATCACTAAGCAGCCTGTGCTCTTTGTAGATTCTATCTTTCAAGTTTCCCAGCTCTCATGGAGCTGGAGAACACCTTTTTGCCTCAAGGCCCCTGACAAACTGAACTTAAAAGTATAAAAGGAAAGCAGCAGCTACTAATGTGCTTAGGGCAAAACTTTATGTAAAGAAACAAGGATAACAGACTCATCTGAATTCACACTGTAAGTATGACAGAATAGATACAAACGACAGCTGATCTCTAGGACACTGTTTAAATTCTTATAAAAATTCTAACTAGGAGGTGAAAGCTGTGAAAATAAACTTCAAAGTTATCAAGCATGTTTTCTCTTAACCAATGTAAAAGGACTACTAAAGAAAAATGGTTTAAAAAGTGGAAAAAAAGTGGCTATGAAGTGCTGGTGCTATAGCACTCCTTTTTTATAATACCAAGTGACAAAACCAATAAGATCAAGTCATCTAGTTCTGCAAACTCAGTCTTTATGTTAACCATCATTATATACTCCACAGTCTCCTTAGAAACATATAAAGAAACATAAAAATGTAAACATAAAATTAAATTAAAAAGGTAGTTTGAAGTAGGCTTCACTACACATAGTATCAAAAAAATATAAAACAACAATAAAAAATCCTATTTGTAGTTTATAGGAACGGTTCACTAAATAAATCTGTAAAATGTTAGAGGAGAAAGTGATTGATAAAATGCAGTTACTGATAACTGACTCCAAACCAGTTTTTAAAGTAATACTTTGAGTCATAACTGTTTTAAAAAAAGTGACATATTGACATCAGGCAGTAATCACTATCCCAGTTTGTTTCTCTTTCATAGTGGTCTTTTCAAAATAGAGAAGTACACTGCCCCCAATAGGTTGTATAAAAACGGTTTGCATAAAACAGCTTTCTGATTTGAATCTGAAATTAAAAGGAGCTTTGTATGGTAATGCTGTTTACAGCACTTAAAGAAATGCCCTCCACTAGTTTCCAAGCTTTAGCCTATGAAATTGTGTTAACTCAGCAGGTTATTTGTAAACCTAAAAAGTATATTTTTATACCTATGGCGGAAGGTGCATACAGGAGCCCATGAAGAAGCCACAATGCTAATAGTCTTGCTGCTCTAATTAAACTAAACTGGCAGTAAAATCCAGTCATTGATAACATCACAAATACCACAAGTGAATCAGAAATTCAGTCATTTTTCTTTGAGGACAATTTTTAATTTATGTTCCTGCCTATCCTCTACCTATGATCCTGCAATACAGCACAAATAGCAAAATTGTTTTAACATTTGTAAACATAGAGCTACTTTCATAGCTTCCTTTTTCACACACCTCTCTTCCCACAAATAATTGAAGCAAAACAATCCAAAACAAGCCTGTTGCTTAAAGAATTTGAATCACAAATTCTAGCAGTTATTACAGATTGTATAAGGTGATTTATCTGAATTGTCATAACATAAAATGGACTATGAACAATTTATGATAAATGAACCTTGAGATAAGTCTAACAATTTTTTCAGGTCTTTGCAAACTGACTTTCAATCTGGATTTGAACTCCTGTACTCTGCTCTAAACTGTAAATGATCAATGAATGTAAAACAAAATGACAAAGCTTTTAGAAAGAAAAAACACTGCTATCCACAAACCACTTCTATAGAATATTCCTCAGGGCAGGGACCTTACTCTCAGTAAACACTAAAACCTGCTTCAGAACACTGGGTTATTTCTGACCATCACAAAGATTTTATTTGCTAAGAAGAAAAAATTATTTTATCCTACCCGGCAGGACACTGAGGTGTTTCAAGTGACACACATGGCTCTTCTGCCCAAGACATTTCACCTAAAAGGAAAAAGAAAATACTGAGTTAGCATTGAAAAAAGCCACACCAAAAAACCAAACAAGTTTTCTGGATTATCCTTTTAGAGCTTTTCCTGGAACTTTTTCTGCTTTGATACAGAAAAGTAGGACTAAAGATACTTTGGAAAGCATGTGGTGCCACCTATTTAGGCTATCAAACCCTGAAAGGGCTAATGCTTATAATCGTAAGTTAAAAACAAAGCACATATAATACAGAGAGAAGCAAACAAACAAAATGGTGAAGAAATCACTCTAAGAATTTAGCTTAGTATTTTTCTGGTTTTAAAGTATTTAACCTGTACCCTGTCCATACTGGATTACTGCATTGTTCTTTTGCAGGCACCACTTACACACTTGGCGATTGATGATCGCCAGGGCTCCCTTTAGCATCTCTTTTTAATTCTGTATGTTGTGGTTTAACCCCAGCTGGAAACTAAGCACCACACTGGACAAAACCAGCACAGTGTAAAGAGCCCAAACTCCTTCAATCTTTCCTTGTTGACCATGGCTTTCAAATGTCAAGTAATTCTTTCTGTTTCCTTCAAGTATTTTCCACATGCTTCACAGCTATACTTATTTCTGAACTTTGTCCATCTCTTTAGAAGAAATAGGGGAGGGCAATAGGAGAAGAAAAAAGGATAGCGTCGTAAAAGGAAAAATTATAAAGAACAGAGAAGCAGTGGCTGCTGAAGTTCTCAGTTCACCATAGAAAGTTTCTCTCCCAGTAAACAGCCAATGGCAGGGATGTACAGTAAACTTAACTATAGCTCAATCAATTTAGCACCTAGTAACATGCCTGACTGCTTTTAGCTTTAATTTGCATTTAGGTAACAAAAATAATTTTGCAGGAGTTGCCTTAAATCTTTGCCACTTCCCAACATCAAGGAATTCTGATAACAGACACCATGTCACCAGTATACTCCTCAGGTATCACTCCTGTAATTGAATTATACTAGTGCTATTCTTTATGTGTTTAGCTGGAGCCTGTATGAAACAATTAGCTATGAATGAAGATATTCAGAAATTAGTAAAACATAAGAAACCCAATCTGAAAAGATATTTCTACTAAAAAGGATGTGAAATTTTAAATTAGTGATGATTATTACAATATGTACTTTGGATTGCATGAAGTTCAAAGCAGAAAAATGTCTCCATTTATTCTTGGGGAAAAAGACATCAGAAATAAAAAAAAAGAAACAACCCCAAACCCCTAAATTTGGTGTACTTCTGCAGTATTCAAATAATTCTGTCATTTTTATTAATGACACACATTCACATTGTTCTTCAGAAACTCTCTTTTTCACAGTCAAAAAACCAAAAGCTTTATTTCAAAACATCTTAATTTTCCAAAGTCAGACTCTAGTCTTGAGAAAAAAATGCACCTACCTTTATATTTTCCATGTTTGCCCATCTATCTGTTTCACATGATAGTCTATATTTAAAACTTTTTGACTTTTGATTTACCTTTGCAAACGCTGTTGTAATTTACACAGCAGTCTTTTTTCTGCAAGCAGTCATCAGCACAAGAACAGTAGCTTCCAGTTATCCTTGTCTCACCACAACGGAAATTAGTGCATCGCCAAGATCGAGCTGAAAATTGGATGAAAAATATTATGATTCAGTTCACAGAACCTTATGTAAACTCTTTTGTGTGGAAGTCCCCCAAACAGATAAAGAAAAAAATTATATTTTACATATACTGCTTGAGTTCTTTAAAAGTTTTCTCCAAAAGGAAAACTCAAGATTTCATGTAACACATAAAGCCTATTTCTTTGGCCATTGAATCTTAACACAGTTATAGAATAATTTATTTTACAAAGGTATCCACAGAGTCATCCTCCTCAATGCCTTCCATCTTTCCAGGAAGATCTAGGGGAGAAAAACAAACAAACAAAAAAAGAACACCCCATATTTCTCCTAAAGGAGGAAGAGAAGGAAACCGATCTTTTTTCTGCTCTTGCACGTGACTCCCAGCAGAGTATAAAAAAAAGAGAAGTAAGGACTGAATTAGGTGGAAAAAGCAATAAGGATGAAGAAATAGCTGAGCGGTAGCTGGAGAGGAGCCTGGTCTCAATGCAGAGACAGGCTGGCTCCCTGGAAGATAAGTGGGACTCCTCCAATCCCAGGCCCCCACTGAGGTCTGCATGAGGCCGGAGAGCACAACTGACTGGGAAACACTCAGTCTTTTTCGAAAGTACAGTGAAATTGTTTCAAGAATCCTGTTTAAAAATAACTTACAATTTCTGCTCACACTCATCTACAGCTTTCTATATGCCAGGAAATATGCACTGCAAATACTTTGGTTTTCCATACGGGACAAAGACACAGGGATGTGATTTGAGAAAGACATAAGAGGTTTTGGCTCCTGCCAGGTCACCAAGATATGGCCCTCTACCTATCTGACTGCAGAGGCAGCTTGACATTGTCACATCCACCTGAACAGGAGGAAGCACTTCACTACAGGGTTACAGAGCACTGGAACAGGTTGCCCAAAGAGATTGTGGAATCTCCTTCCCTAGAGACATTCAAAAACCATCCGGACACAATTCTCAGCAGTGTGTTCTAGGGGACCCTGCTTGAGCAGGGAGGTTGAAATAAATGACTTCCAGTGGTCCTTTCCAACCTTAACCATTCCATGATTTTGTGATTCTGTCATTCTTGCCCTGAGGGAATGTGACATAACTTCTGTATATCTGCATAAATATAAGAATTACCTTTTTCCTATTACTGTCACATGAAAAAAACAAACTCAAAATAAAATGGACACCAGTGAGCACTCCCTGTAGGGGAACATACTTGGCTCCACGCAGGTATCCTCATAGTCCCAGCAGCAGTCCCGACGCTCCTTGCAGCCGCTGTCACACTGGCAGCCAGACACGTCGTTCCTGTGTGGCTCATTGCACTTGTGCCTGCAGCTGACTGTAAAGAGAAGGAAGTGAATCTGAGTCCTCGGATAACCCTGCCCCAGGTAGGTCAATTAAACAGGTCATGGACATGGGCTGCAGGGAGAAACGTGCTGGCTGAATAGTTTCCCAAATCCACTTCCCGAGTCATTTTGCAATGCAGTCAGTAGCACACGAGTCAGTAAGGCAGAAAGGAAGCTGTAGAAATTCCTCTGGGTGCTGAAGGTCCTGATCACTGGCCCACAACTTGTGGCAGGGCTGTTTCTGCAACAGGTCTCCCCAGGCCCAGTGGCACAAGAGGCAAGGCCTGTGTGTTCCATACTCCCAGCACGAGAAGGGGGAGACTGGCGTCTACCCTGCTCGTTTCTGGGTCTGTGATGAAAGAGTTCCACTTTGGATGTTCCCTAGTGTACTGCCAGGGAGCTGCATGGGATGGGAGCCTCTCAGGGGCAGCTGGGCAGGGATCAGCAGCCAGGGCCCATCCCACCACCCCAGCCAGGGGCAGGGCAGCTGGGGGGCACCAGCACAAATGTCCAAACATCATCTGGAGGTCCACACCAGCCTCCACATTCTCTGTACTGCAGAAACACTGTTTGAACCATGCTGAGCACCTCCATTTCCAGCTTTCTTCTCCACTCACACTGTTAGACAAGGGTAGGTATAAGTAACTAGTTGGATTTGCTGGTACAATTCTATTATAGGTGCCAAAAGGTTTGTGCTTTTGCAGGGTGCACTGCCTACCAAATTTGGGCTTTCATAGCCGCTGTGTAGAAACCATGCAGAGCTGAAATAATTCTTTTCAAGCTAGACAGCTTGTTTCACATGCAAAGCCATGTTGTACCTTGCACTTTAAGTGCTTAAATCAATAGCTATTCATCAATGCAAGAAATCCTTGCAAATAATTACAATAATAAGAAACAATGTATGTAATGATCATAAATGGATCTGCCAAAAGCAGGGATGGAAATAAGTAATTGACAGGTAAATGTTTTATGATCAGAGTCTGTTCTGTCAAGAAGGAGCTACAGTTTTTCACAAATGTACAAAAACATACGCTGTGCTCTTTTGGCTGAAGTTTAGAGTATTTAATTTTATTTTTT
This sequence comes from Sclerurus mexicanus, assembly GCA_013396755.1. Classification (NCBI taxonomy): domain Eukaryota; kingdom Metazoa; phylum Chordata; class Aves; order Passeriformes; family Furnariidae; genus Sclerurus; species Sclerurus mexicanus. Next base: position 1,294,340 of record VWZF01001848.1, on the reverse strand, counting down.
CTCCATCCATTTGCTTTAGAACAACTCAAAGTCGTTTGGGCAGTCTACCTGATTTAAAATTATACAGAACTGTGAGTCTAAATTAGGAAAAAAAAAAAAAATTCTTCTCTCTGTAATGGAACTGTTCATACCCCTCATAATTTTGGATTATCAGCTCATGTCTATAATTTTTTACAATACTTCCATAATCTTGCAAGGTCAAGATTTCAGTACTTCATTAACTTTCATTTGATACAGTCAATATTACTACAAGAGCTATAAGGAAATTTACCTTGAGTATATAATCAGTTGTAATATCACCAAATGCAAACTCTGCGCTAATTTTTAAACATAGAGAATGACAGGTTCTCCTGATTCTTTTCTAGGCCCAGTCTTCCAAGACCACAATCCCTCAGCACTCATCTCAACCATGACTCCTTTTCTTCCTTAACTGCAACACTCTTTCCCACTGCCCTCACAGCAAATTCAGCAGGACAAAGGTGCATGATGCTTAGAGCAGAGGTTGCACCTCCCACTCCGCCCTGCAATACCATTTGTTGATTATTCACCTTTCCCAAGTAGGGCTGGTTATGAAAATAGCAAATAAAATTAGTCAACCCCCACTTAGGATTGCTCTGTAACACCTGCATTCAGAGGCAGCAAAATGTTAACATGCTGATTTGGTGCCATCTTTCACTTACTTCAATTATGAGCACGTTCCTCACGTAAATGTTGAGGGTATCTACCAGTGGGTATCTATGTATTTTACACAGAAAGTAGTAATACAACATACGTGTCATCAAAAAGCAATTACAATTCCACTTCATCTTATTTGTGAGGCCCATAGTACTGAAAGACTTCAGAAGGAGCTAGGACTTGATGAACTATTAGGTAAACAACTACAACATGTGTTGATTAGGAATGAGAAAGAGACTATGCTTCCTTGAACTCCTCCGGAGTGAGATTACTATTGTAGGAAGTGATTTATTTAATAATAAACATTATATGTAATAAGATAATGTGTATCTCAAGTTTCCCAAAAGTATCAATGTAATAAAACTTCCAAATCTGTTGCAAACTAAGTTTCACACTTCTGGAAAACTCAGCGAGGCACTTGGTAGCTTAAGATAGGTTTTTCAAGTATAGATTGTGAGTGCTCAGTTTGTATACAGACCAACTTGAAAAATGCAAGAACTTTATTTTCACAGGTGGTGAATTTCCACAGATCACTTACATTACACCATAAAAGAGCTTTTGCTGAAAGCCTTTACCAGATCCAGCTTCACTGGTAACTATGCTGAAAGTATCATAAACATACCTTGCTCCTTGTTGCCACGGTTCAGTCCTAGTCCTAAACCTAGTCCCAGGGATACAGCCACCAAAGCACACAGCAGAACCTGTTGCATAGATATGGGAAAACCAAAGTTCACAAGCGTGGTAAACTGTTCTGTTTATTAGAAATTAACTGTATTATTAATATTTCTATGAATGTGTGAAATTGGAGATATGATGAGCCTGACAACAGAAGAAGCACAAGAATTCAGTTCACCTTGTGAACTGTTTGAGTGAAGGCCTTAATGCTGCACATTTAACCTGTGACCAGTCCCATGTTGTAATTGGGGAAATTACATTTGTAATGGAAATAAATAATTATTAATGAAATAGATTATACTAAATTCAAAGTACAGCTATTACAGGAACAAATAATCCCACTGCTGCAAGTAATGAGTCAACTGAAGTAAAACTCCACATCTCATATTGGGTATACAGATAAGAGACCACATTTATTATAACATTTACACAAAGACCCTTGATCTTGGGGCATTAATTCTTAAGGTGAAATAACATTGGTAACAACTATTCAAATCTTCAGGCTTTCCACCGCTAACTTCTACATCTAAATTCAGGATTACAGCTACTTTTGCAAAGAAAAGTTGTTCCTAATACATATGCTTATTCTCTGGAGGATTTATCAGGCAGTGTCATTACTGTTTGTGAGCATACAATTCTCTGCCTAAGCTTTCAGCAAAAAGTTTCCAAGGAAGTACTTTATGCATATATTTACATTTTGGTTTTCTTATAGGCAGGCATTTGAAAACGAGTGCATCTGAAAGAATGAATACATTTTAGGACACTTGAATTTCTCACTTTACTCTTCCAAGTACCTCTTGAAAGTATAACTTTCCTTCACAGTTACACATTTTTCACACATTGTTTATCATGACTCATTTCTTTTTTACTGGAGACTTAAAGGGGGGAAAGTCCTATTTTATCTTCTTTTTTTCCCCCCCCCACAATTTCCAGTATTTCCCTTACATTTTATGCAGTCCTTGCACAATGCAGCATTAAATAGGAAATCATACTATGTGAAATTGTTCTGATGACATAGAGCTGACAAGTATAATAGCTTGATCCTCTTTTTTCATAGGTCTGTTTTCAAAATTAAGTCTTGAGCCTTTTTAAAATCAATATCTCTAGTTTTCCTAAATTCCAATTTACAAATGCAAGACATATGTGCAAACATATACACATCCATACATATATCTAATGTTTGTTTCTTGTGTGGTCACGAACAGAAGCTACAACAAAAGATTTGAAAAACATAACAAAACCCCTACACATTATTATTTATAAGGCAGCTGCGTGACTCCTAAAGCCTTGGGGAAGAGGGAAGGTTGACACCGTATTTGAGATGTGGGACTGACAATACTGAGCAAAACGGTTAATTAGGTTTTTCCCATGTCTTTCTTCCCGAGTGCTTTTTGCCAACATCTTGCCTACACGATCTGTTTTGTTAATGACAAAATTAAAGGTTAAAAATTAAGCAAAAAGGAAGTGTGGCTATTTTGGCCACAAACACAATTGTCTTCAGCGAAAGTATAAAATAAAGTATTGAAGCGATGTCTCTGCTGTGCAAAAGAGCTGTCACGTTAACAAGATAAAACAAAAACTACCAGGAAAAAAATAAAATTGCTTGATAGGTACCGGAAGAACTCGCCAGTGAAGCTAGTGCAGTCATGCAGTAAAACTTTAACCACCGTTTACCAAGCTACCTTGAATGATTATATTAATAGAACGAAACTTCTGAAAATCCTGCAGATTTGAGAATTGCTAAACTAGCAGCATGGAAGAGCAGCACCTACTTACAGCACAGATGACTTTGTATTTCAGGACGCTTTTTTTCTTCACGTACTCTGATGACTTTAAAGACACCTCCTCCAAAGATCTTCCGTGATCCTTGATGGTGTCATCCTCAAGCTCCATTTTGCCGAGATCTGCCCCTCGGCTCCGCGTGGTCTGTGTTCCTCAGGCTCCCCAGCTGGCTTAGCTGCGAGTGAGATGCTACTTCTGCTTCAAGAGTTCCGAGTACTTTGCTCATGAGCTCTTTATGAGATCCTAGCTTTTGCACCAGTGATAGGTTTGCAAAAAGCCAAAGTAAGCAGAAAAACGACTCTGAAAGGTCAAGGGCTGAAAAGCATTATCTGTGTTCAAGGAACCTGTGTGTTCTTCAAGATAAGAACAACATTAGGCAAATTGTTAAGTGGCGATTAGGAATAATATGTTGCTAAGCAATAAAAGCAAATTCAAGTACTCAACTGTTTGGTTAAAATTCCAGAGAATTTGTTATCTTTATAGAACGTGTTGAATATATGAAACTAACATGAAAGAAGACAGTTTCTCAGTTTGTCTTCTGTGTCACACCTATGTTTGCAGATCCCTTCCCTTATTTAGCACCTGGGGATTCCTCCCATTTAGTTTCAATCTATCTTTGTCTCACACTTCTTTCAGCTTCTTACATGGTGGGGTTTTTTTTCAGTAGTTGCACTGATTAAAAACAAATTGTATACAGCAAATCAAAGTCAGTAAAAAAATAATTTGTTTAATTACAAATTAAAATCTATTTATTTTTCAACTTGGCGGCTAATGGAAGGATTGGTTATTATGAAAATGTAACTTCACAGCCTACTAGGGCTATGAATGTGTAACTATTCAGTTGTTAATCTGATTCTAAAGTTAAGCTCTGCATGATCTGCAACTTATAAGTAAATTGATAGTATCTATAATCACAAAAAAAAAATCCAAAACACAATACTGTACAAGCTGGTATGAAGAAAATTAAGTCCATTGCAGCCCAAACCAGTACAATCTTTAATACTTATTCTATATAATTTATGTAATGTTCAAGTACCACATTATCCAGTACATCCCCATTAATCACACAGACACGCATCATCCTATAATTTATAGACAGATATCACTTCCTTACTCTATGGGGCACCCCTGTAAAATGTCCATAAAATGCCCATTGAGTTCCCTTCTTCCATGCTTGGGAGTTCCATCTGTTATGGTGATTGGTCAGGACAGGAGAGGCAGTATGTTATGTGGAGCTGTCCCTCCAAAACCTGTCCAGGTTGGGTCACATTTGTAGGGATGCCTGTAAGACTTGCCCTCTGTTCAGGTGGTTTCTGCTGTAGTACTTCCTGTAACAGCAACTCAAACAATGGGTTACAACAGTTTAAAGCTATATCCATTACAATCTCCATGCCTGGTCTCTTTGAACCAGGCTATAAGACTAAATAGTGCAATTAACTCCTTCCCTTTTTATGCTGGTATGGACTTACCCGAAGGCTGTAGACTTTTCCATGGCTGGAAATTTGCTCCGCAGAGAAGGACCTAGGGATGCTGGTTGACAGCCGGTTGAAGACGATCCAGCAGTGTGCCCAGGTGGCCAAGAAGACCAATGGCATCCTGGCTCGTATCAGCGATAGTGTGGCCAGCAGGACTAGGGCAGTGATTGTCCCCCTGTACTCGGCACTGGTGAGGCCACACCTCAAATTCTGTGTTTAGTTTTGGGCCCCTCACTACGAGACAGACATTGAAGTGCTGGAGCATGGCCAGAGAAGGACAATGAAGCTGGTGAAGAGTCTGGAGTGCATGTCTTAAGAGGAGCAGTTGAGGGAAGTGGAGTTGTTTAACCTGAAGAAAAGAAGACTCAGGAAAGAACTTTATTACTCTCTAAAACTGCCTGAAAGGAGGATGTAGATAGGTGGGGATTGGCGTCTTCGTCTTCTCCCAGGTAACAAGTGACAGAACAAGACAAAATGGCCTCAAATTGCACCAGGGGAGGTTTAGATTGGGTGTTAAGAAAAATTTATTCCCCAAAAGGATTGTCTAGCATTGGAACAGGCTACTCAGGGACATGGCTGAATTACCATCTCTGGAGGTATTAAAAAAACATGTAGTTGTGGTGCTTAGGGTCATGGTTTAGTGGTGGACTTAGCAGTCTTTTCCAACATAAATGATTCTATGACTCAGGGGTGTACCTGCTCCACTATAGACCTATCCACCATCACAGACACTTTGAAGTGTATCTACTCCAGCATGGAGTTTTTCATAGGTCACAGTCCCTTCACCCAGAGTTCAGACTGCAGTTACAGCACACACACCACAGAAGTACAGAAACAGTGGGGGCCATCTGTCAGCCCAGACACGTGGCCAGTGCTGTTATCAAATTGTTCCTAGGCACAGGAAAGTAAGATGATAAGCACTACAGCAAATGGCAGCCACAAATAAACCCTCTGCTCTAAATATAGAGCAAAGCAAGAAAGTTCTGTGGTGAGAGCAACAGCCTGCCAATTAATAGCTAAACAGTGGTACCAGGTATAAATCCAGTACACATATTCCTATCAAATCTGTCATCTTGAACCCCTCTGGCCTCACACTGGGTGCCAACAAGCACACTTGTGGGTTAATCTGAGCAGGCAGCTTAGCCCCACACAGCCACTCACACAGTCCCCTGCTGTGGGAAGAACAGGAAGGGTACAAATGAGAAAATTCATGAGCTGAGATAAAGACAATTTAATAGATTAAGCAAAGCTGTGCACACAAACAAAGCAAAATCAGGAGTTCATCATTACTTCCCATCAGCAGGGAGGTGTTCAGCCACTTTCAGGAAGGCAGGATTCCACCAGGTATAATGGTTACCTGGGAAAGCAAACACCATCACTCTGACCATTCTCTATTCCTTTCTTTTTTCCCCCAAAGTTTTATTGCTAAGCACTATTCCATATGATGTGAGGTATCTCTTTGGTCAGCTGGGGTCAGAAGTCCCAGATGTGCCCATTACCAAGTTTTCGTGCACACCCAGGCTACTCACAGAGAAGGCTTTGAGGCTGTTAAAGGACTGCTCAGCAATAGCTGAAATGAACAGGATGTGATCTCATATACTTGATTTTGCTACTTTTACCTAATCATTTCTCAAATTTCACATACTTCACTGCCCACGTGATGAATTTCTATGACATTTCTCGCCAATAAAATAAGATTATAAAACTTGACCAAGAACCCAAAATTTTCTGTTTAAGGATCAAAGGCCTCACACATTTAAAAATAATTATTTTCATCCCAGCAAAAGAAAATTCACATTTAAAAAAAAAAAAAAGCTACGGATATGATCAATACTTAAGGGTAAAGAAAATAACAGGGAAGAAGGAAATAGTTATTAACTATCCTTTCTGTTCTCAGTTACTGATTCATAAATTTCAGTGACCCTTTTCTGCATACCAACTGACACTATTCAGATACAGGGCTAGAGTACAAACAAATTTATTCCTCTATAGTTAAATTGCAGTCCTCTGCTCATCTGGCACTTTCAGAACCAGAAAGATGTTTTCAAAGAATGCAGGCAGGACATCTCTGCCATATACATGTTAACAAGCATGTCAGGAAAACAGGGAGAGTAATTTCTGAATAGCATTGTGTTGTAGACCCTTTTAATTTTCATTATTAAGCAGCTGCAAGTCCTCTAAGGCCATGAAGAAATAGACAAGCCTTACATACCATGAATTCAGACACCTTTATACTCATTTGTCATCCATCTTCTAAAATGAATGCTTAGGGAAAAAACTCTGAAGCTTAACCATTTTTCTCATAAATGTTTCTCATCCTTAAACAAATGGTCATTTTGATGAAGGTATTTTTCCTAGAGTAATATGATACTTACAATAATTTTGAAAAGTGCATTTCTTTTTCTGTGTCTGGGATCTGTGTTATCTAACAGAATCTGACAGTGGTTCATACCTTGGCAGAGACACCTGGGTGCAATCCTGCCACATAACAACAGTACTGATTCTCCTCATGGACACTTAAACCCTTTAGGCAAAGGAAGATGACTTTTGTTTAGGTTTGACCTACTGTGACATCCCTGGCCCTCAGCTCCATCACAATAACTAGATTCTCTGCCAAAGTGTGACTGAGATAAGATAGTCAGGTCTTTGAGTGTGCCCTTCCCCATACACACATACACCCCCCCCCCCCCTTTGTAATTGTCTCCGATGGGAAATATGATTTTTACTAAGATAAGAACAGCAAGTGAGAATTGTACTAAGATAAGAACACACAATGGGCACTGCAGGAGGAACTGTCTGGATGCTGGCATAATGATGCATTCCAGAGACCAAGAGTTGTGATAATTTCGATAGACCTTGGGCCTGCAAAAATGTTTAAAATACTGCCTAGTGACTGGGCCAACTAGGCAAACTGGTCTCGCAAGGTTGTAACAACTTCAGGGCACATCCCCCTGTTCTGGCAGAGATGCCTTCTGGGGATTCTCAGACCAAGGAACACTCACTTCTAAAAGTACCAAAATCAAGTCAGGTAGAGAGATAAAGTTCTAAAGTAGTTCCATAGGTCCTTTGATGTTTTGTAATTGTGCATTCTGTAACGCCAAAGATTGTAAACCTGTACATTCCTAGCTGCTTATATAACCCTTTAGACACGCTTATATTGGCAATATTTAGATACTGTATTAGCAACAAATCTAATCATAATCATCCACATAACCAGTGTCATACTTCTTGTGCCTGATTGAGAGCCTTCTCTCTACTCTTCTACTACACAAAAATAGGATCATAGGTAGTTCAGTTTTGTTAAAATGAGACCTGGTTAGATGAGGTGTCCATTTAGGAGATAAATCACCATTTGGACCTCTTTGAGGGTTCAAAGATATTACATGGTTGAGTGGTTGAGTTTTAAACCTCAAAATTTGGTATAGCATTTGGGACAAGTTGTGGACGAGACTCAAGTTAAGATTCAATGAAGTGTGTCTAATAAAGGTGACCAGTTAGATTTGGGCTGGCAAGTACCATTTAGAATGCATGATGGTTAATGACCTAAAATCAAGATTAACTTGTATTTAGGCACAAAGCAGCGAACAGATTGTATTTTGGTCCATATTACTGTTGAATGGGAATTGCCGTTAGTGTGACAGACCAGTAAGACAGAAAAAAGTAAGAATAGGAGACTGGTTCTCAAAATAAGACATTATCATGAGTAAAACAACTTAGTTTGGGCTCCTTTTTCAGTCCTGGTATGGGTCACTATGGGAATGGATTAGGAGCTTGGCACAGAATTTGAGTAGATGCTTATTCTGGACATTGCCATTTTGATAAAATAAGAGTTGGTCTGCCCAGGATGGACAAGTAGTGACATTAGATGTTGACAGGACATGCACGGGCATGTCAGATTGTTTTGCAACACACTTTAAATAAGCATACAGTGAAGAGTATTATGAACATTTCTTACAGAATAAAGAACTTCATGTTAAGATCAAGGGCAACCCAATTCTAAGAGCAAAACAAGCAAGTATAAACAGACCTTCAGTTGTATCTCCTCTGTTTTGAATGATCATCCATTACATGTATATGTAGGTAAATAACACACAGGTAAGCATTGTTTGTTTCCTAACCAGGTATTTCTCATTACTGACAAGAAAGCACTGCCTTGAATGTGTTTTGTGCCTGTTGGCTCTAACACATATCTCTGCAAGCACTGGTGCCCTGTATATCACAATTTCCTGCAGTACTTCTTACAATTTATTTATAGCATTTCTTGTTGTTCATATTATGCATTCTTCTAGGCCGATTTACACAAAAGCTGTTTACATTTAAAACAAATAATTGTCTATCCAATTCTATGTGAGCTTTCCCCCTATGGGTACACCGCTATTTTCCACTCAACTCCAAGCCTGGAAATGTTAATTTCTCAGTGCTCTGAGGCCTCCAGTTATCAGCCTGATAGTTGATCAAATAGAGAGATGATCAGCTTCATTTTCCTGCTGAAGACAAAAGTTTGTACCTGGTTACCAGCACTAGCTGAATTTAGGCTTGCAACCAAACGGCCACAGACAGCTCAGAAAATAGTGTCAGCATCGAACACCCCCAAAATTTTAAAACTGTCTTGATTTGGCATTTAACATTTATTTTTAGTATAAAACCCATAATGCTCTTTACAGCTACCAGATAGGAGGTTGTAGATAGGGTGGTGTCAGTCTCATCTCCCTGGCAGCCGGCTGTAGGACAAGACAAAACGGCCTCAAGTAGTGCCAGGGGATGTTTAGATATGATATTAGGAAAACATTCTTCACTGAAAGAGTAGTCAGGTATTGGGGCAGAGTGCCCATGGAAGTGGTGGAATCACCATCCCTGGAAGTGTTCAAAAGATGTGTAGATGTAGCACTTGGGGACACTTGGTCAGTGGTAGGCTTGGCAGTGCTCAGTTAATGGCTGGACTTGGTGATCTCAGAGGTCTTTTCCAACCTGAATGACTCTGTGATTCTAATATGATACCATTGCACTCATTTTTAAATGTACTACTATTGCATCTTACTGCGGCCAGTTCTGGGCTTCTCAGTACAAGAGAGATCAGGAACTCCTGGAGCAGGTCCAGGGCAACAAGGATGATGAAGGGACTGGAGCACTTCTCTTATGAGGAAAGGCCGAGGCAGCTGGCCGTGTTCAGCCTCGAGAAGAGAGGACCGAGAGGGGAGCTCGTCAATGTCTCCGCAGGGAGGGTGCCAAGAGGACGGCGCCAGGCTCTTCTCAGGGGCGCCGAGCAACAGGACAAGAGGCGAGGGGCAGAAACGGATGCACGGGAAGCTCCACCCGAACATGAGGAAGCGCTTTCTGTGCTGTGCGAGTGCCCGGGCAGTGGGACAGACTGCCCGGGGAGGCTGTGGAGTCTCCCTCGCTGGAGACGCTCGAGATGCAATCCCGGGCCCTGCGGCGCTCTGGGACGGCCCCGCTCGGGCAGGGAGGTTGGACCCGGTGACCCTCTGTGTTCCCTTCCAGCCTGACCGGTGCCACGGTTCCGCGACGGTGTATTCCTAGGTATCTTTAGACAGATGCATTCTCGCTTTGCTCCACGGCTCGCTGTGGGAACGAACGACTCCACAGCAATTCCAGCAAACTGCGGTCCCACAGTAACCTAAGGGATCCCTGCAGTAAGAACCACGACCGGCGCTTTGCCACATTGTTCTAAGACAACACTACTCGAGAAACAAAGAAGCCTAAGAAAACATTTTCGTGAAAAAAAAAACCAAACCAAAAGAACCGCAGGCCACGCCCAAGCCTCCTGCGCCTGCCGCCGTCCCCCGGCACGGCCGTGCCGAGCCCTCGCTTCCCGGGGAGCACCATCCGGGGAGCACCATCCGGGGAGCACCATCCGGGGCGGCCCTTCCGGCGGCGGCCGAGCCGGAGCGAGCAGGGCGCGGCGCCGGCTGCTGCGGACACAGGGCCCGGCGGGCCCGGCCGGCCCCATGGCGATCCCCATGGTGCCCATGGAGACGCAGCTGCAGAGCATCTTCGAGGAGGTGGTGGTGAGTCCGCCCCCGGCGGAGGGTGGGGAGGGAGGACCCTGTTGCGGGCAGGCCCGGCGCTCGTGTGGGTCCCTGCGGGTGAGAACCGGAGGGGACAGAGAGAGGGGGCGGGGGCTCTCCGGGCCCGCCCCCGCCGGTC
>VWZF01001848.1:1269494-1281456 GCA_013396755.1 Sclerurus mexicanus | reverse complement strand
GGGGGGGGGAGGAAGGTGGATCCTCGGCGCTGAGATGGCCCTCCGCTGCGTTTCACAGGAAAGCTGACACGGAGTAGGGGTGGGCACACTGCAGGGTGGTTTACGCAGTGCACTGAGTTAGCTGTAGAATCAGCAATTTAAAGGGGGTGTTTTGAAGGAGACTGGGGGAAGATGAATGTCTTGAGGAGAGCTTTTTCTTCAGCCAGCATCAGGCGTGAACAAACAGTGGAAATACACCCTCACCTGTGCCTGCAGAGTGAAACACAGTTAGCCCAAAAGCCCTCTACTCCTCCTGGGACACTCCTTCCAGCCCTGTCACCAGGCCGCTTCTTGGGGTGCATGCAAGGGCCTTCACATCCTTCTTAAATTGTGGGTCCCAGAACCACTCACTATACTCGAGGTGAGGCCACACCAAAGATTAATACAGCAGGATGATCATTTCTTTTTGCCGGCTGGCTAAAAACAGTGTTTGCTGCTTGCAAACACTGGGGTCTGTCCTCCTGGCTGCCTGGGCTCCCTGCTGGCTGCCAACCAGCACCCCCAGATCCCTTTCCAAAGGGCTGGTCTCTGCCCAATCCTCTCCTACTATATACTTGTGCCCAGCATTACTCTGTCGCAGGTGCAGAATCTGGCACTTCTTAAATTACATGTTGCTGTTGCCACATCCTTCTGTAGGGTCTCTCATCCCTCAGAGAGTCAACACACCTCTCCGTTCAGTATCATCAGCAAACTTGCTAATGGTGCATTCAACCTCTGCATCCATATCATTGACAAATATGTTGACCCCAGAATTGAGCCCAGAGGTACACTGCTTGTGACCTGTCACCAGCCAGATGCAGACCCACTCGCTGCAATCCTTTGAGCTCTGCCCTTCAGCCCGTTCTTCACCCAGCATGCTGTGAACCTGCTTATTGCACAGTTCAGCAACAACTCCAAAAGGATGCTGTGAGGGATAGTATTAAAAGCATTACCCAGATAAAGTACACTCACTGGTTTCCCTTTGTCCTTTAGGCAGGTAACCTTATAATATAAAGATATTAATTAAGCAAGACTTTCCCTTAGTGAATCCAAGTTATTGGGTCATTAAGTCACTGTTTTGTAGAGCAAAAATGAAGGAGCTTCTTGGTAGATATGAGAACTTCACAGTTGGAAAGACAGGAGTGACAGCAGCTGGTAAGGTTCTGGTAGTGTGATACTCATAGAAAATCTTTTAAGCAGTAGCTCACTCAGAGTTTTTCTCTTACAGAAAACAGAAGTAATTGAAGAAGCTTTTCCTGGGTAAGTGTATTACTAGTTTATTTGTACAAGATTTTCTGCATAAATGTATTTTTCTACTTGTTTCATTGGATACTGTTAATAACTGGTGTTCTTATTTGCATTAGTATGTTTATGGATACTCCTGAAGATGAGAGAACCAAACTGATCAGCTGCCTGGGAGCCTTTAGACAGTTCTGGAGCAGTCTTTCCCAGGTTAACATTTTATTTGTTGCTTACATGTACTTTATATACTTTTTTAAATATAAACATTCCTTGTTTAGTAGACAGACACTTAGCAGTAAGTAAGGTCTGTGTCCAGTCATTCAGAATCTGGTTTCAGATATTGCGTAGTAAAGAATATAAGAAAACTTTGCAAGAAAAAAGTAAGTTTTGAGATTTGTAATGTTATATAGTTGTTCAGCAGAGGTTGGTGTGCAGTGCAAATAAAGATAAGCAAATGGAAGTATAACAGTAAAAATAAACAGATAAAGGTAGTTTGTTACAGAATTTCTGGCAGAAGTGAATAAGTAGGTAAAAATTAAGAAAAAAGATATATTCAAAAATTACCTTCCAAAACCTAGGTAGTTCCAGGCACTGTTCTTTAATTGGAGACCTGGTCTACCTTGTTTTCATTGAATTTTATTATGACTGTGAAAAGGGAAAAATAATATAGACCGGTTCTATCTTTATTCTATGCTAACTTCTATGTGGACACCGAAGTTGACTATAGAAATCAGTGGTTACACTAGGAAATGTTTCCTGTACTGAACAGCTTCTGTTAGACAAGTGAACTTCTTCAAAATACAATCAAAAGACTTGTAGGAGAAACTATGCATTGAACAGCTGGATCACTTCTGTCAATTCATAGTCTTGCTCTTGGGTTAGTTTCATTTCTTCATAGTAGGATACTATATGAATTTTATAGTTTGAGAATACATTCTTTCTCCCCCATACTGCTTTTTCAGGAGTCCCATGAACAGTGCGTCCAGTGGATTGTAAGATTCATTCATAGCCAACACAGTCCTAAAAGAATTTCTTTTCTTTATGACTGCCTAGCAATGGCAGTAGAAACTGGACTTCTGCCACCCAGGTAAGCTATGTTGGAATGAATTGATAAGATACATGGAAGTTATAATATTGGAGGTATTTTTACAATGACGTTGTACAATTAGTGCTGGAAAACATATGCTTATTATCTGTTATTCATTCTTGCATTGTCTTCTGCTAGGATGGTTTGTGAATCTCTGATAAACTCTGATACACTTGAATGGGAAAGGACTCAGTTGTGGGCATTAACATTTAAATTGGTCCGGAAGATTATTGGAGGTGTAGACTACAAGGTATCTTCCACCCGTTCCTTTCTCTGTGCTAAAATATGTTATTTTGTAGCTTTGCTTTTATGATTTTATGTCAGAGACACCCAATCTTTCAGAGTCTGCTTTGCTTACAAGAGGAAACTTTAATGCAGTTGCAGAAGTGGTATACACATGAAAGTAATACTACCAAGCACTAAGGCTGAAGTTCTGTCATCTGCTTTAACGTTTCTTGCTACATAGCAGAAGGGTTCTGAAAGCTGAGTCTTTGACAGAGTACAACTCCAGCGGAAAGACTGGGAAACCATACATGTCTTGCAGAGAATCACCTCATCATCGTTGTTGATCGTGTTAGAGCAAAATAAGTACAACATACGTGCGGGTCAGCCTGCACAAGGCATTGTAGTTTGGATGTCTCTGCATCCACATGAAAACAGCAACAGTTATTTTCTCATCTGGGGCATGGTAGAGACGTTCCAAAGGAGTTTTATGTCATCAGTGTTCAAATTCTCAGTAGCCATTTGTCTTTTGATGCTTAGCAACAAAGAGCTAATTCTGTCAAAATATTGTCTGACCATACTGATTGCATAATCTTTCTGCCAGAAGTAAAGAATATCTGGGAATGTTAATTTTATATGCTTTCTTTTAGGGTGTGCGAGACCTCTTGAAAGTGATTCTAGAGAAAATCTTAACAATTCCAAATACTGTGAGCTCAGCTGTTGTACAGCAGCTTTTAGCAGCAAGAGAGGTAACTATCTGAATATTATACCGCTATAGAGGAAGATAGGCCTCATTCTGTTGTTAGCAGTGAGTTTCTAGTAGCTAGAATGGCTCTGACCATTGGTATAGTTCAAAAGGAAAGAGTCATTGTGCTCTAAGTCTTTACTGTAAGCAAAGCAATTTTTGTAAATATCATAAATAAGCATTAAAATCCTTAACTGGAGAGTCAGGCACGATGTTTGACTTACTGAAGGTGTTATGTGTGGGATTTAATACTGAGATTCATTTCTTAATTTTTTTCCTCAGTGAATAAAAATAGTAATTGTTGTCAGTGCTTTATAGGCAGACATAGAGGCATTTTTTTAGTTAGGCTTAGACAGTCTAACTTAGGCTTATACAATTAAAAAGAAATTTTACACTAACAATACAATTTAAGAAAAAGTATTTTAATTCTTTTATCTGTTTTAATGCGCTATTTCAGATTAGTAAGACGACTACACCTTCATTTACCTTATCCAAAGTCTTTTATACTGATGTATTTTTTCATTTATAGGTGGTAGCCTACATTTTGGAAAGAAATGCATGTTTATTACCTGCCTACTTTGCAGTTACAGAAATCAGAAAACTATACCCTGAAGGAAAACTTCCCCACTGGGTAATGATATGATATCAAATAATCTGGAGTTGTCTTGCACACAAAACAAATTTACTTTTACTTTTTCAAAATAGAATTTACATGAAGATTTAAAATTTTGTATTTAACAGTCAACTCTGTGTTTAGTCATATAACTTAAGTTGCAGGCTTGATGTGATCGCAGCAGCAGCTCCCTGTGTTTAAATTCAGTTACGCAAAAGTATTTGGGGCTCTGCTGCCATGAAAATGGTCATTGTTTAAAAAAAATAAAAGTAATATTGATCCAATTTTTAATTTTGTATTATGTTAAAATAAATAGGTGTCTGGAAAAGGATAAAATCTGGACTTCTTTGAATTAATGGGAAAATTGTTACTGACTTTTAAAACAAGGTTTAAACTAGAGTGTACTAATCTGGGTCCACTGTCTGCATGGAAATGTTATTCAGGGTCAAACACAGGTGTATTATGAACAGAAATTATAGCTTGCCTTAAGTCATCTGTTATACTTTGAAATAGTGTAGTTAGCATAGTTAGCAGTTCTTGCATAAACTCACTTCAGTACAAGCTGAGGAGAGTGCTTCCCAAATCTTCTTTCTAGCATCACGTTTTGTTTTGGGGTTTTAGGTTCTGGATGATTTTTCTAGCTTGTTGAAATGTGTAGTAAGCTAGTTATTTTAGTAGATTCTTTTATTTTTATTAAAATGTGTAAAGTATTTCTAAGTCTTAAATACTCCTTGTCAGTATCTGGAACTTAAATCCTTTTTTTCCTCCTTTTCTCACCTAGTTACTGGGTAATTTAGTATCGGACTTTGTGGATACCTTCAGACCTACCGCAAGGATAAATTCCATTTGTGGTAAGAAAATTACTTAATGAATGATTTAAAATAAATTAATTTATTTTTAACTATTTTGGTTTTTATAACCTTTTGGGATATATATAATCTAAGTAAAATGATTCAGATCTTTTGTTTCATACAGTATCTTTACTCTTGTCTGTTCTCAGGCTTTGTTCCCTTCAGTTTTTGCTTTGAAGGGGAAAATTCCTATCGATGAGATCAAAATAATTTTTTGCTACAAGCTGGTGGTGGAAGTGTACTACTTGTTACATGGTTATATATTTTCTAACTACTGTAGATATTAAGAAAATTGTATGTTTGCTCAAGGATTTTGAGTTAATATATATCCACTGGTATGTCAGTCATGGAGTGTTTTGTGACTTCAATTTCCATTACAGCTTTTGTAGCTGCTCCAGCCCTCTCTCTCTTGTTGCAGGCTTCTGTGTGAATATTTCCTAGCTAATAGGAGTACTGGTTCTACTTTTCTGTGAAAAAAATGCTCATCTTCATTTATTGCTAGAAATCTGATGATCAAAATTTGGTTGTTATTGTGATGCTTGCTACATTGTTCTTTAAAAGATAAAAATGTCTTATGTTTGCTTTGAGAATTAGATATTTGAATAACAGCTGCATTATTTCTTAGATTTTATTGCAACTGAGCTTCTTCAGTGCAGAGATTAAGAATGTAAATTCATCTGTAATGTTCCACAGCATTTTGTTTTGAAGCATGTAGTTATTCTTGTATTGAAAGTGTGGCATATCTTTTATTTATATGACTCATGGGGATCACACACAATTTTTTCCAAACATTGTATGTGTAAGTGACCTGTATAGATATGGTTGAAGGGAAGAAATAAATATTTATTTACTTCTTGTTTTATCTGATAATAATATGGCCAGTTTGGATAATAGGAGTCATGGAATTTGAACTGTCAGTGAGAGGTCAAAGTTGAGGCACTTAAATTTAGATGCTGATATACAAGTGTGCTTGGGACCTATGTTTAAGCAATTGAAAAAAATCCCAGATGTGTAATCTACACTAAAAGGTGTAAATATATCTTACAGAACACTCATCATGTGTGATGAGCTGGATCATATTGGTCTATGCTGACTGAATTGACTAGCTCTCCACTGTCTGTAATTGGAATACATTGGCTTGCATTTGACTAGTTTACTGAACAGAATCTTGCCCACAGGGTGAATGAAGGAAAATTGAAAGACTAGATTATATAAGATCTATAATGCCGTTTTCTTTGTGGGAAGGTTCAGTATAGCAAAATCAAATCCCTACGTCAAACAATGGCAAGGGAACAGTCTTCTGGTAACCTAAAAGGGTACTTTTAGACTGATATTTGCCAATACTTTTATTTTTGTGGTACCTAATCTGAATAAATGGGGATTTTACTTCACAGATACTTTATTAGTTAAAAATTGCTTAGAAAAATAAAATCAGCCTGAAGTAATCTATGGCAAAAAGCTTTAAATAGTGGAAATTTAAGGAGTGCATAGAAGTGACTGAGGCCAGTTTTTGCAACAAAATGATTAGGGAGTAGGCCAGTTTCATTGGTTTAGAATTTATGTTTCATTGCATAGGTCGCTGTAGTCTCCTTCCTGTGGTAAATAACTCGGGTGCCATGTGTAACTCATGGAAGCTGGATCCTACAACCCTTCGTTTTCCTTTGAAAGGTCTCTTACCATATGATAAGGTATGCCTTATTAAGCTTCTCAAACATGTTATATTTAATAAATACAAAACTTCTATGTCATTTTGCAAGGGAGGAAATTTCAATTGTGAATATCCCATTGTTCCAGTCAGGCTAACGTTGAAGGTGTAGATGTTTTCACTATGTAATATATTCCATTGTTTTCAAGATCTGTACAGAGGACCTTTAAAGTCATGTGTGGTATAACTGCTGCCCAGGATGCTGAATGACATGAGACATAATTTAATGTACTTTGTGAGTGTGTGCATTGAGAGATCAAGTGAGAGCAGAAAATTGATTGGAAAACTAATTAAACAGTGGCTAGATGGAAACGAATAGGAAGGTAATTTCATCTTTTCTGTGCTCTTCATTATTCCATAGAAAAGATAATTTTACAATTCAGACTTAAAAGTAAGCTTATTTAAACTTAATATTCTGAGTGTGAAATAGTGGTGTACTGATAGAATTTAAAAACTGTAAAGGATCAGGAGAAAAATACATATTGTTCAGCATCCCATTCCCCGTATCCTTAGTATCTAAGGAAAGTTGTAAAGATAGTATCTATTGACATGTATAGTGTTCACAATCTACAGTAGTTATCATTTTGTGTGTTTCCTGAGACAGATGTGGTTTCTGTGTATTTAGTAAACCTTCATCTTCCAAGTATTTGTTCAGACTCTTCTTAAGCCACTTTAAACTTTTAGCATCTTCAACATTCCTTTGACAAGGAGTGCCACATTTCAGCTTCATGTTCCTTGAGGAATCAGCTCCTTCTGTTTGTTTGGAACCCAGCTTCAGATGATATTTTTATTTAAAGTGATTCAGCTATTGGAAGATGCAATGAGCAGTTGTTCCACATCTGATTTCTTCACGCTACTCATGATTTTTATGCCTTTTGGTCATGTGCTTCCTCAGTTGTCTTACCTTGTTTCCTTTGAGTTCAAGGCTGTTCCACGAATTGTGCCATCCTTTTATTGGATGAAGAATGTACTCTACTTGAATGTACTCTACTTGGTCCTCACAAAATCTGCCACTTGTTAACAGCTGTGATTATTTCCTCCTTTCTTTTGGTTATCAAAGACATTTTGCCAGATAATACATACTGCATAAATTAAACATTCATTCTTCCATTGTTTAATTCAGTTAAATGTAAACTCAGTATTAATCTTGAGGCAACATATGTTTGTATGTGATTGCTTGTTTCTTTTTCAAGGATCTGTTTGAACCACAGACTGCTTTGTTGAGATATGTGCTGGAACAACCGTATTCAAGGGATATGGTCTGCAATATGCTAGGTCTGAATAAGCAGGTACTGTACTGTGCTGTGAAATTATTTAATTCTGCATAGAATCTGCACTATTCTTTTTCTCTTTTCTTTGCTATAGCTAACTAAGCAAAACAGTTCAGGTACAGAGAGTGATTTTTTTTTTCTTTTTTTACAAGATCATATTAGGTTAATTGGACCTGTTATTCCTATCATTTGTATATTGCTTTACGAATGTTAAATTGAAAAATAGAGATTTAAAATATGATTTTTTTTTTTGCATTGCTTTTTTTTCCTATAAGGCCAGCCTCAAGTACACCTTTGACAGACAGTAGGAGACTGTTTTTTTTTTTTCATTAGTTTTTAAAGCATTGTTGTACTCTGTTATATTGGCATGTTATAGTACTAGAATAGTTGAAAGCTGGGTTTTGTTTTGTTAACATTTTTTCTTTTTATATCTTAGAATGGGAGGGCTTAGTCTGACTTGGGGATCCTTGAGGCTGGCCTCATAGTCACTGTTTTGTCTTTTCTTTTTTTCTTCCTTTATTTTTGTTCTGTCCTGTCTTGTCCTGCCCATCCTCCAATGCTCTAGACCTTGAACATTGCTCAGGTATGTTCACAACCTTACTGTTGTATTGTGACTAACGATACGCTGGCCGCTTTGTAGCCACTGATTCCAGTTAGAGAATACATGTACAGTCAGGGCTTGAAATTGGCAGGAATATCAGTCAAGGGCAGATTCTCACTACAAATCTCTAGAGATATGAGAGATGTAGCATAAAGCTAATAGTCAGTGGTCCTTTGATCCTAAAATTTTTGTTGGAATGGACTGTTACTATTTCCTCTACCAGTCATAACTTTTTACTTTGCTGGAATTTTCAGATGAGGAGAGATTCTTTTCTCAAAATTTCTTTCCTTAAGCAGGTGGAAAAACATCCATTGGACTTAATTGTAAAATTATAAAGCTGTAAATTCATAATTTTTAAAGAAGAAGGTTTACTAGTGGAATTTTCCCATCCTTAGGAAGCCTCTATAAAAAACTTCCCAACAGGCAATTATAATATTTCCCAAGCAAGGTGAAAGAAAAGTCATGCAGAATACCACACAAAAAGTGGTTTCTTAAAATTATGACTACTTGTTTAAATAAATAGATATCTGAGCAGATCAACCAAGTGGACTTCTGCTTGAAATTTGAATTTAGGGGTGTTATAGTTTATTCCTCCTTATATTAATAATTTCCACACCTACTTTAAAAAAGTGTTAAGTATTTATAAAATAGCGTTGCTGTTTGCAATACTATAGTGAAGGTTGTGTCAGTGTTTCCATTTAAGAAACTTTTTTCAGATTTGTAACTTGACTATAAAATTTACATGATTCTGAAACCTTGTGTATATTTCCCATTGTAAGTGAAGTACACGGTGCTTTTTTCTGAATTGGGACAATGTTTTTGAATGAGCAGATTCTTACATCTTGGCAAACAGTACTCTGTGTTGTATATGACAATCTTTTGTATTTGAGACTTAAAGCAGCTGAAATGTTAAACCTTGGAAAGGAGCTGCTAGGTTTACTGTTTAAATGAGTAGTATTTGTGTGTCTATTTCTCTGTCTGCATTGAGTTAATAATCAAACTGTTCCTCTATCCATCTTGTAGCTGGTAAATTATACAAGATCTAGACAAAAAGTATGTTGAACTGATTTCATCTCACTTTGGATGGTCTGTGCTTTCAGGTCAAAAACATTTATGTTGAAGATGCTGGGTTTTAACTCCTACTTTACTGTCCTCTAAAAGTAATTGAAGTAATGAAATATATTAAACTATACTTCTTAAAATTTGTTTACTAGAATAGGAATTCC
This sequence comes from Sclerurus mexicanus, assembly GCA_013396755.1. Classification (NCBI taxonomy): domain Eukaryota; kingdom Metazoa; phylum Chordata; class Aves; order Passeriformes; family Furnariidae; genus Sclerurus; species Sclerurus mexicanus. The sequence goes on along the minus strand of VWZF01001848.1, from coordinate 1,271,875 downwards.
TACACAAAGTTTCATCCTGGCGTGAATTTTTATGGCCAAGGAACAAATGTGAAGAATGTAGCTTATAAAGGAAATGCTGACAGAACATGAACTATAGCTGTGCTGCTACAGTCACACCAGCATAAAGATGTTTGTGCTGTTGGAAATTTGTGAGTTGAAAATATGTGAGTTAAACATACAAATATAGAAGTGGGTGGTATAGTGTTATAGAAGAGGAAATATGTTAAAATACTCTGCTTGAAACTGTTGAAAAGATTAAAATTTTACTTGCTTTTATGTACAAAATAACTTCATGTTATAGTTGAGTTTGTTAATGTAGCCACCTGCCAAAAATAGTAGCATGCTTTTCAGTTGTGTAACTATGCTTCCAGTAAAATGGCTAATGATTTTGTATTTTATTATTAGAGAAATAACAGAAATGAACTGTCACTATAATAGAAATACAAATAGTGCCAAGTTTGTTGCAAAACAAATACAGAAACACCTAATGATCATTATTTATTCATGATCATTAATTATTTATTTGAAGTTGCTTGTATGCCCTGTCAACTATTTACACAGATCCAGTTGCAGGATGGGAGCCTTCATTTGAATCTTTTGGCATCACAATCTAGGTATGGTTCAGCCAGATTTGTCCTAGTTCTCCAATATTCTTGAAGATGAACAATGAAATTTTGTGGTCAATCTTAACTAAGCAGATCTGTTAGAAAACTGTTCGCTCAAGCCAGTTCTGAGTTGTGTAAAAAACATACAAATCCAGCTGTCCTGTTAACCTTGCAGGGAGAATAATGAAGGTAAAATTTAATGTTTATAGATTCATATGTTCCTTTGAGGATTCTGAGTTTTCTTGTGGAATGAGGTTTTCTAGTACCCTTATCAAGTATGTGGCTTTAAGTCCCGATGTAATAATATGGACTTCAAAATGTTTCTTCTTTTCCTGTGTGTGGACTTTGAGCTTTTGCTACTGTGTACTTTTTTGTGGGACAGTACATACTCTTGTATACCTGTTTAATTAGCTTACAGGAAGTAGAGATTTAAAATGTCTTTTATCATGCATATTATCATGGTTTGCAGTTGGACTCCATTTTAAGGGTCTAAATGATTCTACAGTTCTGTGTCAATTTATATGCTGCTACTAGCTGGGCTGTTAGTCCCAATTCTTCATTATCTTTTAAATAATTTTTTTGAACTATGTAGCAGTCTGTTTTTTGGAAAATGATTAACAGTTTGAAGTGTCTTAGTGCACTGATACCAAATTAAGATTGTTTAGGGATCCTACAGCTGCTTTTTAAAATGGAACTTAATGTCTTAAGGCCATGAAGTCACTTTGTATGTTTTGTTTTATATCTTTACTTTCTCTGTATGCACAGACTCACATGAAGAACAAAAGGCCATTTTAGCTTGCATAATTGCAGTTAGGAAGTTATTGCAGTCCTCTAAACGAAGGACTTTGTTACTTTGATTTCTCTGGTTTGAGGAATATTTGAAAGAGGAGGTAGTTTTCAGGTGTCTTGCTTACGTAATGTTAGGCAAAGTTTTAGTTAGAAGCAGCTGTATTAGTGATTTTGCTCTTTAAATAGTGTATTTGGTTGGTCACCCTTTAAAACAGCAGTGGTGATCTGCAGCTTTGAGTAGGAAGTTATCTATGCCATACTCTGTTCAGATGAATATGTAGTTGTGTTCTCTCCTAGATACAAACCAGGATAATTAGCTTGGGGAAGCTGTTGTTTATTTCATGTTGGTCCACACATTGTGTAAACAATCATTAAGTGAAAGGAATGACAGAATGCAGTATTCAAAAATTGACTTTCCTTTCACTTTTATTTTTAAAATATTGTACATTGATGCTGGGATCTTACTGTCCAGTATTACCTTTCTTAATACGGCAAAGTACTTAATTTAAGGGGTGTGATTGTTTTGTATGTATTTCTGATTGTAAGGGTGTACATTGAGACCGCTTAAGTACAAGTTTCTTTTTGAAGCTTAATCCATTTTTTTAATGAGGAAAACTTGAGAATGGCTACCAAACTCGGTAGAAATAGAATCAGGCATAATATAAAGAATAAGCTTTAAGATTTTGCATTTTTGTAGCATGCAGTTTTGGAAAATAGAAGCATGGAAGTAGTTCTGTCTTGTATTAACTACTTCAGGCATTTTGGACTTTTGGAGACACCATTTATTCATTTACTGTTGTAGGGATCTGTGGTTTAGTCTTCTGAATCCATTTCTTAAGTGTGGATGTTTACTAAATGCTGTTTGTTTAAAATATTTGAAAACTATCACAACCATCAGCCAGCCTTACTGACTTCTTAAAATATGTCTCTTTTAGGAAACACTTCTTAAAATGTTAACGACGCCCCATGCTCCCACTCCCCCCCCAA